>CAJPEX010004506.1:0-21317 GCA_905338405.1 Notodromas monacha | reverse complement strand
GCTGTACTGTATGTTGAAAGAAACTGACATTTCAATTTTTTCTTTTTTCGAACTCATCATGTGAAAAACAATTGTACTTTGCTTCTCTTCATTTTAAAACACATGAAATATTTTCTCAGCCTTTTTTAAAAAAGTAGTCGGACATGGAACCTATAATAGATTCACTTCGGAAATTGCAGGCTAAGCTTCCTGTTCTTTTTTAAAGAACGGAATACGCGTCACGTCAATTTTTAAAAAGTAGGACAACATGGACATTTTGGCGATGAAAAAACATCGACCATATAAATTTCCGTGTGTCTCGAATTCCGTGAGGAAGTGTGTCTCGATTTGATGTCGAAATTCTTTGCAATTCTGAAACCTTCAGCTCGGTCACCCGTAAAAAAAGGGAGAGCAAAAACTTTGCATGCAATGGGACATTTCATTTGCTTTCAAAAATCATTGGAAACTGCAGTTCAGGAATTTATCACGACCGAAGTCGACCATCGCAACGAAACCCTTTTTTGTAGCGAAAATTAGACAAATCAATATTAACGAATAGTAAAGACATACATCAACAGAAAAAATATAACAAACGACTCGAATTTCGTGTCACGAAAATACTGTCGTCATTTAGAAAAATCGCTGCGTTTCATGAATATTTTCGTGGAAAATCTTCAACTTGAGCTTTCCTTATGGATGCTTTTTGAATGAACAGCTCAGTAATGCGATAGAAACGGGTAAATATTTTAAACCAGCACTGCATGGCCTCTATTTCTTGGATTTTTCCTCCGAAAATCTGTTTTTATCTTCAACTGCTTTACGACAAAAATTTTTGCGAAAATAGGACGAGCGCAAGAACCAAGGACTTTCAAGAAAAAAATGTCAAGCATTGAGAAAATGATTCTTTCGAATGGCAAACATCGATCCACGAAGTAAAATTAAGCTCCAACAAGGCACCTCGGCTGAACTACAAGAGTGACACGTAGTGAACACTACTCATTGCCAAATTGACAACGAAAGCAATTCCTCTTCATAAACGAAGAGGTAAACTTCCGGGAGGAGGCATACGCGATATTCATCAAAACGCCAGCACACGTCCACTTCCATTATTAGCACAAGGCACATGTTGGACCTTACCCACATCCCGTCACAACATAGCCTTTCTTTTTTTGTTTTTGGAAAAAAAATAAAGGAGTCGGTCGGGGTTTGTTACCTCTGCCTTATATGCCCCCTACTTTACTCACCTGAGTGCAGCCGTTACCCTTCGCTGTGCCCCGTCCCTTACAAACGAACGGCGACGTGCACGTGACCAACGACGGTTGAAATCATACCGGATCTGTCGATCTTCCTGATACTCGAGCCATCCGCAACATATAATGTACCGTCCTCTGCGAATGCCAGTCCTGCCAAAATAAAATGATATGAAACTAGTGTACATAACAGCCCCGAAAAGAGGAAAATAACAAAAATAAATTTCTGAAAGAAATTTTCGAAATATTCGATGTTCAGAATAGCGTGGATCATGGGTGGAAAATCGATTTTCTTTCATAAACTTTGTTCCGCTTTCATCACACTCCTACTTCACTCACTTTGTTCAATCAGTGAATTAAAATAAAATTGAAAAAAGTTTGCTTCTTATTTTAGATCCTCTGCGAAAGCCAGTCCTGAAAAAATAACATGATATTAAATTACGTAACAGCCCCAGGAAGGAAAACGAAAATAATTGCTGAAAGAAAAGGCCAAATATTAGATAGCGGGCATCTTCGGTGGAAACTCAATTTTTTCTTGATCTTTGCTCCACTTCCTCTTTCATCACACTCCTACTTCTGGCACTTATGTTCAATCAATGAATACAAAAACAAAAAATAATAATTTATTTTCAATTTTATATCCTCTCCAAATCCCCGTCCTGAAAGCATGAAAGAAAAGAAATTACGCAACGGCGCCGAGAGGAGAAAACAAAAATAATTTTCATTAAAGAAGCGGCTAATTTGTTCAGAGCAGCGTGCATATTTGGTGGAATCAATTTCTCCTGAAACTTTGTTCCGCTTTCATTACATTTGGTTCAATCAATAAAAAAACATCGATCTTTTTATTTTTATTTTAGATCCTCCGCGAGAGCCAGTCATGCAAAATTACATAACAGTATCGAGAGGGGTAGCCAAAATAATTTCTGAAAGGGCCGAATATTCGATGCATTCAGAACAGCGTGCATCTTGGATGAAAACTGAAATTTTTCTGAAACTTTGTTCCGCTTGCATCAAACTCCTTTCTCTCTCACTAAGTTCAATCTATGAAATCAAAAAATTGAAAAATCTCAAATTTTAAATGTTAGATCCACCGTAAGCGCAAGAAAATATCAGAAAAAAAACGTTGAATTCCACCGCCACGGAAATAGTATCTTCCCTTTCACCGCACTGAAAAAATTATCATTGAAAAAATTTTCACCATGCCTGATTACAAAATCCCAAATATGCCTCTATACAAAGGAAAAGTGTTGCAAGGATACCACAGTCCTTACTTTGGTCGGAGCCACGCTCAACCGGGACAACTTTTCTCGAAATGTGCTCATCCTATCATGGAAGCACGCGGCAAATTTTTACATGATATGATTTTATTTAAATCATCGTTCTGGCCAAACTAATGCAATTTAAAGCATAAAATCATACTCCTTTGAAAAATATTTAAAAACTTTTCTTTTTTTACGTTTAGTTTCCAACGTTATAACTTCGAAAAGTTCAATTATCTCTAAAATTGTCCATTTTTTATGGTCCTCCTTGTGAAGCACCTCATTGCCAATAGAAACTAACTCACCAGTTACACTTTTAGATACAGTACACGAATAACCAACAATATATTCGAAAGCAAATTTCCAATCAAAGTTCGGCCTTCCCCTTTGCTGTTCATTCTTTTTTTTTCTCCGCCAAATGAATGGAACTGAGCGTCTCAACGAACCTTTGGGATAAGTCAGCCTGGCTCTTTGTGCCAAATCGTTGTCTCCACAAGATGTCTGATCATTCGGCAAACACCGTTGTCCAGTTCTTTTCTCCGCCAAATGAATGGAACTGAGCGTCTCAACGAACCTTTGGGATAAGTCAGCCTGGCTCTTTGTGCCAAATCGTTGTCTCCACAAGATGTCTGATCATTCGGCAAACACCGTTGTCCAGTTCCTGCAACGACGTCCTTTCCGGGTCTCCCTCGCCTCGCACTCACATCCAGCTTGTAAATCTGGAAGGACTCCGGGTCTGACACGTACAGGGATCCGTCGATCGGCGACACCGCCAAGTCGTATTGATACGTCTTCCTCCCTCCCCTTTTTTTTTGTTGTCGTTGTAAAATAGGTAGAAAGAAAAAAGAAAAGAGAAACATGTAGTATATACTGCAGTAAAAATGAATGCTTCGCAGCATCCTTCAACACGCGAGAGAAGAATTACGAGGAAAGAAGTCACACGTGACGTTCGCGCTAAGAGGCAAACAACAGGAGCAGTGCGGCTGCCACCGACAGCTTCCCCGAGTTCTCAAAGCGCTGACGTTTTCTCGTTCCCATCCCATCCCTCGGGGGAAGGAGAAGAAGGCAAGTCATCAGCACAACAATTAATCAGCGGCTTACAAACATGTTTTTCGAGTCAAATCTCTCACCAGTTTCACGCAACCGACGCTTGCTTCCGTAGTATACACGCACAAACCCAACCCAACCGAAATCTCAATCTCGGAACCCGCGAGCAAAAGGTATCCCTCAGAATCTTTTCTGACGGGTATTGTATGATTTCGCAATGCCAAGAATGCACTCCGTTATTTTTCGTAAATGAAAACGTTAATCGATATAGAGAAAGACAGAGAGAAAATCCCAAGAATTCCTTTTTCTAAAATAAGGTTATGGAACTATCACTAAACTCTACTGCGTTGCTGTAGTCAAAATCTTTGCGGTACAATTAGTATTCATAAGAATAGAGTTCTTTCAGAAAAAAATACGGCCTTGATTTTCAGTGAACAAAATTAGCTGGGGAAATATTTATTAGTAACATTCAAAGGCGAAACGTTGATTGGGAAAGATACAGAGAAAAAACCACAAGATATTTTTCCTAAAATAAAGGTATATGTTCATCACTAAACTGTTCTACTGTATATTGGTTTACAGTAATTACATTTTTTGCAATACATTCGTATTCGTTGGAATACTGTACACAGTATTTCTATGATAAAAAATTGGAATGATTTTTAGTTACAGGTTCTACGGGATTAGTTTAAAAAAATATAGTGCAGTACAGTACAGTATTTTATTTTATTTCATTCAGCAGACTTTTCCACGCGTCATAACTTCCAAAGTAACAAAATTATAAATTTTTGAAATGAACGCCGAATACAGTACTGTACTTGACGTGGGATTAATATTTGAATAATACGTCTCATTCTCGGGGAAACATGGTTAAAACGGATCCGAATCCTCACAAAATGTATAAGTGATGTATTTCAAAACACCAAAAAAAATTATTTCAGTCCAGAGAATAAAGCTCATCCCGCCAGAGTGGATTCACCACAGATTCAACCCCCATTAGACGAATATATGCGAGTTGAATTGAGGACGCAGTATAAATTCAATTACATTCTCCCAACCCCACTCTCGCATCCGGCATTGCAAAATGCTTGTCAGAGAGAGACAGAATGCAGAAACTCAGCTCAGAAATAAGCGCGGAAACTTGAGTTTAACCAGCATCCACGGAAAGGGCTTGTTATAAAGGGAATGGCGGACATAAATATAAAAAAAAAAGAAGGAAACCACTCGCATGTCAAAGCTCAGAAAAGTTGCTCATACTTCTGCATAATCCAGCCAGACAGAACGAGAGCGAAGGGGAGAAGGGTCTTGATAAGTCACAGTTTTCGAGGAAAGACTGAAAAATGTCCGAGCTCGTGAAAATGTCGACGGATGGAAAATAGAACCCCAGAAAGTAAGCCGGTGTTCTCCCAATAAAACGCACACCCACACACGCATTTTGAAGAGACCAGAGACGAAAAATAAAGACGACGGCACATCCGATGGACTTGCCAGAGAAGACAGAGAGAGAGAGAGAGAAAGATAGATAGAAACACAGAAAGAGGGAGAAAGAGAGAGAAAATGTGGGACCAGTGCCGAATTCGATTAGCGTCGAGAAAATCGACATCGTCGGGCAGTGCAGGGTGCGGAATTCAAAACGAGCTGACATGCCCAGACAGTGTGACGCCTGCTGCTGGTCATGTCCAGCCCATGCAAAAATAAAAACCCTCTTCCTCTTTCGTCGCACAAACGGGAATTTTAAGAAGGAAAATTTCCTCACACTCGAGAATTCTTCGCAATTTTCCCCATACTCGTGTACATGACTTCCGGCACCACTTGTCCGTTTCCCTTCTAGCAAAAATTCTGAAAAATGACTACGCAAAACGTCCATTTTTTGAACAGAGATTGGCCATTTCTTTTCCACAAATGCCTGGGAATTCAAGCGCTTATATTTCAGTTAAAAACTAGTGCGATAATGAAGAAAAACACAAGGACATTTTCGACAACAATAAGCACTGGAAAATGTCGAATGAAAAGAAGAATATTCGACAATTTCTAAGTGAAACCAAGCGAGGTTTATTCCCCAATAGTCGAATAATTTTTTTGAGGATGCCACAAATTTTCTTCCTCTTCTCTCTGCTTTCAACAGACAATACGTATTCGTCGTCCTGAGGATGTCACTAATTTCCTCACACTTCTCAAGGCGTCAGCTCATGTTCCTTGCCTTGAAAATCTTCCCTTCTATCTCGAAAAATTCCGTTCTTCCTTGCCCGCATATTATCCCGCTTTTCTTTCACACAAGTTATTTTTTTTACCTCCCTTCGCAACTTTTGAAAATATTGAGGTTTTTCGCAGCGATTTGATCGTCCTCTAAAAATCACGGAACTTAAACATACGCATTCCCGTTGAACACCGAAACGCTTCAGCAGTCCGTTAAGTGACCTCGACCGCAGGAACGACGATACAAAAGTACACCACATTGCAAAATATTTCTAAAAATTTAGCACCGAAAATTTTTTTTCAACATTTAAAGAAACGTGATTGAGTCCAACATTTCTTTTCATGCATAACGTATATCGTTTCCTGGGTGCACAGAAAGCTAACCTTGAATCGGAGAAATGCTCGTTTCAAAAACGTCATAGTTTTCACACGCAGTACATAAAAGGAAATTGGAATCGAGAAAAAATCAAAATGAACTTTTGAAAACGCAGCATTTTTCAACACCATCCGGTGGCTCATTACTTCAATATTTTGCGCATTTCACAAGCGTGAAGTGATCAGATTCCTCTCAACAGACGAGAAAGAAAGCAAATAGCGTTATTTACTTCCAACGAAGTGCAGAAAATAAGGTAGATTTTTCGAACGACGACACGGAATACACGAACTTAGTATCGATTCGAAAATAAGCAGTAAATTGTCTCCGAAACTGAACGATCATACTGTACGTAATAAAACCGAAGAACTCCTGTACCGAAAAATCGGGATATATACAAAATAATAAAAATTGAAGTTACGGATTCCAATTCACGCAAAAGGACTCCGTCGGAAAATGACACAAAAGCATCGACGAATTTTGTAAATCTTGAAAAATGCCGAAGCACATTGAACAGATTGAAACTGAACAGATAAGGAATGTAGCATATCCCAATATAAGAAGCATTTCTCTCCCATATTTTGCTTTAAAAAAAAACAGGGTGCTTCTCAAATTTTAATAAAGCTTACTTATGCGCGATTGCTTTCGACCAACCGGGTATTTGGAAAACAAATTAAATTCGAAATTCGAACGGAAAATATTTTCTGTAATTTCAAATTCAAAACCTCAAAAATCAGAATGCAACTTCAGTTAAAACTGCATCAAGACCAACTGAAGCACGGATAGAATCAACAGACTCCTCTGATTTTAAAGATGCTGTACGTAATTCAACTGAAGCACAAGACATTTTTTCCGTTTTTTTTTCGTGTCGAAAGCTTAAATTCCAGAAAATAAGATTAAACTGCGCACAGAGAAGAAGAAGAAAAACGATGAGAAAAGTATCCTCGTCGCTCGTTTCCAAGGGTGGGGAAGAAAAGCAACTTGAGGAGAAGGAGGACGAGAAGAAGAAGAAGAGAAACTCACTCGAATTCGAGCACAGTGGAGACGGATCCGTTGGTGTCCAGTTTGCGGATGAGGTTGTAGTCGCCGACGAAGACGGAGCCGTCCGCAGCCGGGGCCAGGGCCACCGGCGACAAGACCGGGCTCGAGAACGCCTGGCCCTGGCACGCTGCCCCGCAGTTCTCCGATCGTTGCGTACCCGTGCCCAGCACGGGCACTGCCACGTAGGGGAACTCCCGCATCGTCACCGAACGTCCGTCGCCTCTCTGCAACACGCCTGCAAAAAAGGAATAAAAATAAAATATTAAAATAACCGCAATGGTAACACCAGAAGCTTCAACACCAGCGTTCTCGAAATAATTTAGCAAAATTGCTCGATCCCCCGAAAAATGGTAAGAACGCATCTCCCATCCGGACGAGCGAAACTGTTGAACGTCAGTATGTCAAATTTGAAGAGACTCCGAGAACAAAATGAAAAAAATTCCTGAGAGAGTTTTCGTTTTACGGAATTCGGTTTCATTTTGGTAGCTTGATTGAATCGATATATAAAAGGTGTGTCAAACGAAGTGTTCCGAACTGCGGTATCTCCAGAATGGCTTAAAAATGTCTACGTTTAGAATATAAATAAAAAATAAAAAACGCGTGCATTATTCAGTATGAAGTGGTTTTCACATTTATGTTCATAAATTCCGTTTCCTTGGCATGATCAGGATGGACATTTGAATAAAAATCTACCAAGGTCCAAGGCATTCCTTCAGATGTTTGATTTGAAGAGCGTTTTACAGAGGTTTTTAAAAATAACGAACACATTCAGATATGTGGACATATAGCAGAACTGCACTTTGATTTTTAGAGTGATAATTTAGAATACCATGAGACTATTTTTTTAACACGCTGGCGAACGACTTTGGCTTAATTTCCGGAAAATGATCCGAACTTCTGCTAATTATTTATAGATTCAGCGTGCGAAAATGGGTCTTATATCTTTTGGAGAGCAAAAAGAAGATAATTTGCAAGTGCTTCGTTGGTTTCATGGAACATGTCTTCTAAAAGTTGACCCGAATTTAAAAATAGAGAGGCTTCGTAGGATTGACAAAGGGAGTTTAGATTTTTGAACGTTTGACATTTAACAGGCATTCTTGGACTTGAGGGAATCATTCAGGGATTAAGTGAGAATTATAAAAAAAACCGCGGATTTAGACTTGGTGGTTGGACTTTGCGAATTCCAAATACGGTAAATTCTTTATTGTACCGTAAATTCTGCTGCTCTGTCCCTTCCGCTAATAAATGTTTACTGTTTGCGAAGATAAAACTCAATATTTTTGGTTCTTGGACTGAATCATTTACTTCTAACAATTCTGAAATCCTTTTCAACCATCACCCGTAATTTGAACGCCAGAACTTCCAGAGGAATTCTAAATAAGCGGTCAAATCCCTGGAAAATGACAACTCATCTGCCATCTGAGCAAGTGGTACATGATCATAATACTGCATTTAATATATCTCTATTCTGTATTTTCCGAGTCATTTACACATAACGGATACAGCTATGTCTATGTTATATGTCGCGAAATAAACGAAAAACCTGTCTCAGCAAGCTGGTTTTTTAAGACTATAGAAGTAAGGTTGTTGTTTAGGTGTTTAAGTTGTTCAGAGCACACAAAATAAAGCTGATATTTTGTGAGATTTAAAATAAATCTTACGTTGGATGAAAATCCATAGTTATCCAACTTGAAAATATGAGAATACGGTATATTTGATGGGATTTGCCTTTCAGTTCCCCCGCTAGAAAAGCATTACAGTATCATGCTAGTGCTGTATATGCACCTTTTAAAATACGATATATTCGGATATCTTGACTGAATTCGTTGACATTTCTGATTTTGAGAGTTTTCAGCCAACCGCCACCTCATTTATGTTACTAGATGTAAAAAATTGTATCCAGCTCATTCATCTTTTGTATTCAATTAATCCCTTCTTTAATTGACGTTCTATAAGTACAGTCGCAATATTAGGTGTCTTTTCATCAAGTGCATTGCTGCATTTAAAAAAATTGTCGAAGCACTTGGTCAAAAATAATTACTGCACCAGAGTACATGTACTCCACTTTCGAAGATATTTTCAACCATCTGTGGAGATTCAGAGAAAATTCACAGCACGTATTCCGAAATGGNTCTGCTGCTCTGTCCCTTCCGCTAATAAATGTTTACTGTTTGCGAAGATAAAACTCAATATTTTTGGTTCTTGGACTGAATCATTTACTTCTAACAATTCTGAAATCCTTTTCAACCATCACCCGTAATTTGAACGCCAGAACTCCCAGAGGAATTCTAAATAAGCGGTCAAATCCCTGGAAAATGACAACTCATCTGCCATCTGAGCAAGTGGTACATGATCATAATACTGCATTTAGTATTTCTCTATTCTGTCTTTTCCGACAGTAAATGTGTATTGCCTATGTCGATACAGATACAATATACAGCGCTTTATTTGCTTTTTGGACAGAGTCGTTCGACCAAAAAATTCTGATATCTTCATTCCAACAACAAATCCACAAATTCAACAACAGAGCACACAAAATAAAGCTGATATTTTGCGAGATTTGAGATAAATCTTACGTTGGATGAAAATCCATAGTTATCCAACTTGAAAATATGAAAATACGGTATATTTGATGGGATTTGCCTTTCAGTTCCCCCGCTAGAAAAGCATTACAGAATCATGCTAGTGCTGTATATATACCTTTTAAAATACGATATATTCGGATATTTCGACTGAATTCGTTGACATTTCTGATTTTGAGAGTTTTCAGCCAACCGCCACCTCATTTATGTTACTAGATGTAAAAAATTGTATCCAGCTCATTGATCTTTTGTATTTAATTAATCCCTTCTTTAATTGACGTTCTATAAGTACAGTCGCAATATTAGGTGTCTTCTCATTAAGTGGATTGCTGCATTTAATTTTTTTAACAGCTTCGTGAACCAGTTTTTATTAATGACGTGGTCTCATGTACATGAGGTGAAAGCTTCTATAAAAGTTGGTAGACACCTCTAAGTCTCTTTTAAGTGTCGTGCATAAGGCTTTACCCACTCATGGAATCTATCACGTCATGGATTTTGCAGGTTCTTTTAATGTCAAAGTAATCTGAATTTTTCTTTTAACGACTGTCATCATAAAAGGGACCCCATGTCTCCTCGTAACGACGATGGTGCCCGATCCCAACATTCGAGAACAAACCGAAATCTAATGACACCCTGCTCTGGGTCACACATGAAAGCAAACAGGCGGCACACACTTCCTTCAAAACGATGGCAAAAGCAATTACCCGCGTCATCAAAGCCTACTACTGTACTGTACTTTGCTTGGGTAAGAACTAAAAAAAAATAAAACCTGAGGCTCTTGCGTAAAGATCAAACAAGCCTGTTGAAAACATGTCATAACGCCCGGGATAACACCAGCCGAAACCAAGTGTGTCTACGAAGAGGAGCTCATACGCCAGAAAATAAAGAGCTGGCTTTTCGCTTCCGGAAACCTTACATCAAAGGCCGAAAGGAAATAAAAGGGGAGTAAATGCCGGGGCCTACGAACCCTGTTTCCTCTTATTCGGAGCATTTTGGGGGGAAGCACATCGCCGTTTCAAGGAGCGCGACTGTGTAGTAATAAATAAAAACGTCTTTTAAAACATGAACGCAGTTTTTTGAAAACCCAAAATTTGATGATAGTCGTACGTTTCGAAATACAGTATTTTTTTTAGTCACCAGTTTCCTCTTCTTCTTCGAGTATAGAAAAACAATATGTCTTGCTTTAATGCAAACGCAAGCGATGTCCTCTCGAATCTCCAATCTCGATTTTTAGCTGAATTTAGCCCCTTTTCGCCAAAATCAAGACAATCGCTTGACAATACTGTATTTATATTAAAGGCAATGCATACAGTGAAGTATTGCAGTTTGGAACATCATTTCGTGAGTGATTTAAAGCCACGCATAACTGAGACAACATGATGGAAATTCCTTTCAACCTTCCTAAGAGAGAATATAGAAACCAGTATCTCCGGCCTATTTTATTCGAACGGACGCAGTAGTCGTCTCAATCCGAATAAATCATGAAATTGAACATAATTCGCGAGATAAATTTTACGAGACAAGCTTACCAATGGAAAATTTCTAATTCTCTCATGAGATTGTATGCCTTAAAAGTTGGATTAGCTCGTATACAGTATTCCATTTATTTTTACGATATATTATTTTTAGGGGCGGTTATCTTTCTCAAGTCGCATGTTAAGTCTCGATCTTGGTTTAAGGAAAAGTGCAAAATCCCTGATCAGCGTACATAAATTAAAGGAGGATTCCAGAGACGCCAACTCATATTTCTCAAGAATCCNAAATTCACAGCACGTATTCCGAAATGGCACTCATGGAATCTATCACGTCATGGATTTTGCAGGTTCTTTTAATGTCAAAGTAATCTGAATTTTTCTTTTAACGACTGTCATCATAAAAGGGACCCCATGTCTCCTCGTAACGACGATGGTGCCCGATCCCAACATTCGAGAACAAACCGAAATCCAATGACACCCTGCTCTGGGTCACACATGAAAGCAAACAGGCGGCACACACTTCCTTCAAAACGATGGCAAAAGCAATTACCCGCGTCATCAAAGCCTACTACTGTACTGTACTTTGCTTGGGTATGAACTAAAAAAAAATAAAACCTGAGGCTCTTGCGTAAAGATCAAACAAGCCTGTTGAAAACATGTCATAACGCCCGGGATAACACCAGCCGAAACCAAGTGTGTCTACGAAGAGGAGCTCATACGCCAGAAAATAAAGAGCTGGCTTTTCGCTTCCGGAAACCTTACATCAAAGGCCGAAAGGAAATATTTCCCCTCATTTACGGCCCCGGATGCTTGGGACAAAGGAGAATAAGCCTCGTAAAACCCCCCTTCGTGTAGCGGCAAAGTTCCTCGCGCTGACACATCATTATTTATTTTTGCAGAAAATTTTGTACAACGCAGTTTTTTGAAAACCCAAAATTTGATGATAGTCGTACGTTTCGAAATACAGTATTTTTTTTAGTCATGGGTTTCCTCTTCTTCTTCGAGTATAGAAAAACAATATGTCCCGCTTTATTGCAAATGCAATCTATGTCCTCTCGAATCTCCAATCTCGATTTTTAGCTGAATTTAGCCCCCTTTCAGCTGAATTTTGCCCCTTTTCGCCAAAATCAAGACAATCGTTTGACAATACTGTATTTATATTAAAGGCAATGCATACAGTAAAGTATTGCAGTTTGGAACATCATTTCGTGAGTGATTTAAAGCCACGCATAACTGAGACAACATGATGGAAATTCCTTTCAACCCTCCTAAGAGAGAATATAGAAACCAGTATCTCCGGCATATTTTATTCGAACGGAGGCAGTAGTCGTCTTAATCCAAATAAATCATGAAATTGAACGTAATTCGCGAGATAAATTTTACGAGACAAGCTTACCAATTAATTTTTTCCAATTCTCTCATGAGATTGTATGCCTTAAAAGTTGGATTAGCTCATATACAGTATTTTATTTATTTTTTACGATATATTATTTTTAAGGTCGGTTATCTTTCTCAAGTCGCATGTTAAGTCTCGATCTTGGTTTAAGGAAAAGTGCAAAATCCCTGATCAGCGTACATAAATTAAAGGAGGATTCCAGAGACGCCAACTCATATTTCTCAAGAATCCCGTAGAATTACTCGGAAGAAAAATGTCTAATTTTGCACGGATGAGTGGAGATGCATTTACAGTAGTTTGTATGCAACAATATTTGATACTGTAATTGCCTGATCAATATTGCAGTTTGATTTTCGCTCAATGCGATTGAGGCGGAACGAAGAGACAGATTCGAAATTCGGAGCACATCATCGGTGGGGAAATTTCATTTTCGTAAAACGATCTAATACTAAATGGACAGATATTCAGTCCATGCACAAATTAATGTTGAAAAGCCTCGAGAAAAAAAATCGTTCGGCAAATGGTTGCAGAAATTCTCAATCGTGTCGTCGATAATTGCACCCGTCGCTCGGGGAGCATCAAAGCCGTGTCTTTTTCGGTTTAGTAGCCGACGGAAGGAAGTAGTGCTAAGAATATGCACGAGGAAACAAGATACCCTTGCCTATACAGAAATCCCCTCCCCCTTTCCATGCTCTGCAACAAGCCGAGCACTCTAGAATACACAATCACGTCGCAGCTACCTGGAAGATCATTACTAACCCAACCGTGCGTCGCTTCCCTTCCAGAAGCTGCGACTAACCCAGTTGCCAGGTCTATTCTTCTCTTCTTCTTCATCGTCTTCCTCCCTTCATCCATGGCAAGGAGGAAGACGAGAAATAAATACACTGCGAAGGAGAAAAGCCCGGGACAGGAGGAAATATGAAACCCACCCCGCGGGGGGTTCAGTTCTAGCTGGAACACGAGGAGGAAAAAGCTGTGCTAGGATACTCGGAAAATGCTCGTGACGCTGCGGAATATTAAACCGAAAGGGCCGGGGGAGGGGGGAAAATAGCGTCCATTTGTCACGAGCCGGAGGACACAACCCGCTGTCGACTTCATCGACGATCCCCTATTCAATCTGTTTTCTTCCTGGGACCCGTTCCAAATTCTCATTCACGAAACCGGGCTTCTCCTCTTCTCCACGTTGAGTACTGCAAATCTTATTCCTTTTAGCCATATTGATACTGTAGTGTGGTCGCAAAATGTATTCAAAAATATCAGGTACAGTAGAACCTTGAAAACTCGAACCTGCCTCAGTCGAAAGGTGTTTTGTTTTCCAAGTCCCTGTCTGAATTTCCGTAGAACCAATGCGACAAAGACCTCTGTAACTCAAAGGTTTTCCTCTCGAATATCCGTAAGTTGAATTTTCTGAGGTATTTTGGCTATCATTTCCTTGAGACAGGCAAGGAAAAAAGCAACAACAAAATTATCTTGATGTGTTTTGAAAGGAAGGTAAAGACTAATTGGGCGAAGGAACCCTTGCCTCCAATTTCATTATCCGGTCAACTCATTTAAGAAGCAGTTGAAGGCCCAGAATATCATCATTTACAATTTCCTGCAATTCTTCTGTTTCCCTAACTCAAAAACTCCCTCATTCGATTCTTTCTTGGTCGTCCCTTGGAATTCGACTTAGAGATGTTCGCCTGTATACAACAAACAAAGACCTTGGTAGCGAAGGGTACGGGAACGACTTTGGGGCTTTGAGTGCTTTTGAAAAAAAAAAAAAATGCTGCGGTTCGAATCAAGAATTTTAAATTGGATAAAAGTATTTTAATGTCTCTGGCTCAACTTGCAAACTGATACGAACTTCCATGAAATGCTCTACGCATTAAAAAAATTAAAGTTGGCATCAGCGTTAATAAAGTATCTTGCTTATTTTTCGTGCTAGGCTTCATTTTCAATTATTTCTTATCCACAGTGAGCGAGTTAGATTAAGTTAGGCTTGTTGGGAGATAGTTCAAGGACTTGGTTGGGTGTTTTTCAACACTGAAAACCTCATAAATTTGATCCACTATCGTCAATAGCTCAAAAAGTGGAGGAAAAAGTGGCTCGTGAGGCATGGAAAACGTTATTGCTCTTGTCCATGCACAGTAACATTGCAAAAATCTCAACGAAGAACGCGTCTTGTGCAGAATGTTTATCAACAACGGGTCAAGGAAGGTGGACTCCACAAGAATTAAACTCAAGAACATTTTATTTTCGTTTTTTTAGGAGATGGCGATCAATCAATCGATGATTAAGTATTTTCGGCGATTCGAAGGCCACGATTGATTGGTAATGCTATCAATGATCAAAAAAAGATTGTCGTGAAAGAATTCCGGAAAACGTTTTGAAATTGTAATGGATTCGCACTGATTTCCGTCAGGGGCCCCCCGGGGAAAAATCCCGCAGTCGCATGCCTCTGAAACATCGAGATAATCGCCGTGTTTTATTCATGAGCCTGTTCGAAATGTGTTCCTGACACTTGTCTGCAACTCAACTTTTCCTCCACAGGGAAAAAGACGATTTTCAACGTCCATACTCCGGTAGTTTTTTCCCCTCCATCGTCTCCGCACTTCTTTCCACTCGAGAAAAAAAGAGAGAAAGATGAATGATGAACTGAGTCATGCATGTGGAATGTCAACATAATCGAACATCACGTTGCCTGTCAGGGTTTAAAAGGAACATTCGCAGTCCATTTCCTCGATAGCTTCGCCAGATTTTCGAGAAGAGGAAATTTTTCCAACCGCGCGAAGAAATTCTTGAAGGAATCCCAAGCCCCCCCTGGGAAGATCTCAAAGAACTTCCGCTGAATTTTTACATTAGCGAATATTTTAGCATGATAAACGAGCAATATACAGTATATTGTCTCTCCGCAATCTCGAGAAATTGGAAATCTGCGTGAAAGTGAGAGCAGCGTTTAATTTGAATTCCCTATCAGCATCACAGGCATTCAGAGGAAAAATCATACCTGATTTTTTCCTCAGTCTATGTCAGATGACTTAATTTCGTGCGTCCAACCTATGTCTTAGATTCTGATTTCTCTATTAAAAATTTAAAATACAGTACAAAGTTGTGAATTATTTCGAGAAAAAGTTGTGTTCCCGCATTGAAAATACGACAGCCTCAAGCTAAAAATAGAGAGAGAAAAACTTCTCACGAAAGAAAGCAACGTCCTTACGAAATCTTAAATACAGTACTACTCCATTTTTTAAAATTAATTGAAATATAGTACAGCATGGAGTCTCTTGGGAAACATTTTGGTATGTTCCAGTTTGGGATCATACGTATTATCGCAACATTCCATCAATCGAGTAATGAAAAGTTCTGTGGTATGAAAGTTATGTACCGTGCCAGATCTCTCAGTTATTTGCTGCATTAAATCTAAAAACAAAATACTGCATTGTATTGTATTGGATAAATTTGATCGGCATAAATCCCACTCAATAACAGGATAAACACCCGGAAACAAGAAAATTTTTTTTTACCACGATTACGAACATGAAAAAGCTGTTTTTTTCACGAAAAGTAACGCCGGCTATCGTTCAGAAACTTGCAATATTTTTAGGAAAACTAATCAATATAAATTCTAACATAAGCGTCAACTATACGAAGCAATAATCGAAGGGGAAAAGCGACAATATCGCGCTATTATCCATTATCATGACTTCAAATAGCCGTTATTTCCAGGTTCAAATAGCAAAGAGTCGCATGACTGGATTGGCAACAGTAATCCTTGCGTTCAAGCTTCTGAAAAATTAATTGCTTTCTGGAAAAAAATAGAAGAAAAAAAAAACGATTCCGAGAAGTTGATGGATTTCCAAGGAAGCTTCAGAAGCATAACACTTTTTCTTTCCTTTTTCGTGCCAAGAAGAAACGGGGTGGTGCATCAGTCACGAGAACCCCGAAAATGCCTCCCGCGATCGCACAATTATGAAGCCATCGGGAAACCCGGATGTTATACTGAAAACCCACGTCTGAAGCGAGGGGAAACAAATAAAAAAGGACGGCAAAAAGAACCCGGAAAAGAATGCATACGATGCCAATATAAAAAAGGAGGAAGAGAGAAGGTAGGAGCGACAAACCTGCGTCACGGAAGGGAAATAATCGACGTTTCAATCAGCCCGGCGGGACGCAGCACAATAAACGCTGACCGCGACGGGTCGCAAGCGTCCGATTCCGCCGCAATCACGACCCCTCCGTGACAAATAACCTCCACAGGGTCTCGTCACGACAGCACCATTGCTTCTACCCCCCACCCCCCTCTATATCTCCTATACCCCAGAACGAAATCCGACTACATACTGTACTTCATTCTGTTTCATGCGAACCCCACGATGAACAAACCTCGCACACGTTCGAAGTTGATGAAAGGGATTTTCAAAATTAAAAGTCAAGTTCACTTTGTTTGCTATGACCTCGAGATGAGGCCAAAAAGGAATATATAACAAAAATCCACACAACAAGAACTGTACTGTGTCCCTAAAAAAATAATCAATGCAGCATTGACGAGGTTTGAACGCATACTTCGCACATGTTCAAAGTTTGAATGAAGATTTTCAAAATCCAAAGTCAAGTTCACGCCTTATTCCATGCACTCAAGATGAAGCAAAAATGGCCATGTCAAAAAATCGAGATGGCAAGAACCGTATTCATAAGAAATTTATCAATGCTCATTTGCATCATGGCATATGATGATTATTTTTTGGATTTATTGAAAAAACGAGAATTTTCCCTAAGTTCCTCCTGATTTCTGAAATAGGCTGACAAAAAGAATTCCGTGGAAAATGTTCTTAAGGACTTCTTTCAGTGATTTATTGAATTACGGTGCTATTCAATATTTTCAACTGGGTGAATTTCGCCCAAATGAATTTCCTAATGCCGATTTCGCGTCAACAACAAAGTTTTTAAGAATTTGTCAATAAGAACATTAACTAACATTTGATTTCCAAAATTGATTGCGGTCCTGAATTAGGCTCTCTCTCTACTTTCGAGAGACAGTTCAGATAAGCCGATATTGCAGTAAAATCTCGTTACAGCACAATGAAGTCTTGGAGACCTGAAGAAAAAAAATCTTCCTTAGAAACAATAGCATCGTCGAATGCTTTAAGTTGAAGTTCTCGTTGAAAAATCAGTAAAAGCTTTCCACGACTTTACAGCAAAAAACAGAGCACTAAACGATCAAGATAATGAGAAACATCCGGATATATTCAAATTACACTTGACTGTTTTTTTTGTTTGTTCATCAGTAAAAGAGGAAGCCGAGAAAAAAGAATGTCTCGACAAAGAGAGACATCGACCTCAAGATTGCTGTTTCATGCTCGTAAAGCAGTTACATGACGGGGTTTTCTGCACAAACAGGGCAAAAATAACTTCTAAAACGACAAAACGTGATGTGATCCATAAAAGTGATAACATACGATATGAGGTCGAAAACAGTTTCGATATACAGTAAAAGGCACAAATTTTTGGGTTTCTGAACAACTGGCCAGAGTTTTTTGAACTCCAGCGCGGAACGGAATCGAAAAAAAAAGTCAAATACGACGCAAAACTAAAGCCTTAGCACAAAAATCAGCCGCAATCGCAAATCTCCTCCATAAAATGGTGTCAGGTTAATGTTCTTTTCGTGTCAAAATACTCTTTGACTTTGGTCCTTGTGCAGGTTTGCTAAAATTTTCACCTGACCCAATTTTTTTCCACTGCCGGCTCTAGCATACTTATCATTACTCGAAAAAAAAAACGTTTGAACGCTAGGCACTTTTTCAACCTTTCCTCTTTTGAAATGTTGGTCTAAAAATGGATTTTAGATTATATCGTCCTAGTAAAATTTAGAGGTAATTCTCACGAACAAAAGGGGACAGAATCATAACTCTTTAATCTAAAAATAATTTTTCGAGGATTACTGAATATTTTTCGAACTTTTCCATGGCTTAAAAAACGGAGCGTAATTTGAAAAAACGAAAACTGATTCAAAAATTTTAATTCAAGCTGAAATTGTCGGACCAGGGAATAATAGTTTAAAATTTACCATAAACAAGTACAGTATTAATAGATTTAAATACTAAAGTAAAATTTTCACAGAAGCATTCATGTGTAAACAAATGGAGCAAAACTTGACGGTTTATCCAAATGATGATTACTGCCTCCAAGTCCGTCACAAATTGCGGTCTTCTCATTTAATTGCAACAAAAACGAATAATTCATCTGGATTAGAAGTCCTTCAAACGACGATGAAAACAGAATAAATTGGCGCAAGAAAGTTTCATCAACGGATTCCCAGTAGGTAGATGCTAATTGCGGAGTGAAAACTTCGAATCCAGAAGGGAGACACCAAGGTTTGTTCCGAAGTTTTTGTTGGTACCGCGCTTGTTTTCTAGAATGGGGGAGACGTATATAATTCACATACAATAAATTTGACGATTTCCTGATCAATACTTTGATCTTTGTTCATTTTTGTTGAGAAGGAGAGACGAGACAGATTTGAAAATCGAGCACATCATCTGTTACAAAATTTGAATTTTTATGATAAAATCGAATGTCGAATGAACCGAAGTGCTGTTCATAAAAAAATTAATACTGTTCAGTACAGTACTTGAAATCAAAAAACTTCTGATTGATAATGATCAAAATTTTACAAAGATGTTTTCCATGCAAAATTGTTACAAATGTTGAAATACGAAGGTTAAACTAAACCTCAAATATTCAGTGACAAGTTGACACGAAGTCGAAGATACGATTGACAAAAACCTAGATCAGGTGAACAAAGTTCTTCTTCATTTATCGTTGGTTAATTTCAACACGGAGATCAAAGGTTCACGACCTTGACCTGAAATAAATGCATCAATCAAGAACGGAATTGACTTTCTGAAATTCAGTAGAATATCGTTACAACGAAGCGTTTGGGACCTTAAATAAAAGCTTCTCTGTTAACTTCTTCGCGAAATTAAAATAACATCGTGGATATTGGACAGGGACCAAAAAACCAATTCGTTGCAGGCTTTACTTCGTTTTAAATAAATTCGTTGTCATGAGATTGTACTGTGATATTTCAAGAGATGGGGAAAGTACCAACTGCAGGGTCCTCAACTCCAGGAAAGGTCAATCCTGCTTTTAAATGTCATCAAAGTACTGTACTTGTCAGACACAAAGCAAGGGACGCAATGCTTTGAAAAATACGCCCCGAGTTTCAATTTAGAAAGGGCTCAATTTACAAAGGTCGAGCAACTCTGGTCTGGTTTTACTCCCCCATGAAAAACCCCCTGGGGGTATCCGAAGACCTTAATTTAAATGCTCTGCTGGCAAAACTTTAACAACATTCCCTTCGGAAGGTCTCAGACAGCCAAGTTCCGCACCGGGTGGTGATTAATGGGAAATACTCCGGAAAGGGCATCTAAAAACATTAGATCGCATACAGAATCGTCTTTGATACGTTATCGGAGGAAAAACAAAAAACTTGAAAGCACCCAAGGGGGGAAAAGGAGAAGAAGAAGTAGAAGTTGGGTGAATAACGGCGGCGATCAACACGAAAGGATCAACGCTCAGGAAGCTTCAAGTTTTCCTTCTTACCCCCGAGTAATCTTCCTTCTCCAGCACTTCTTATACCCGGAAAGAAAAAAAAGAAACTCTTAGACACAAAGTCTTGAGTCATTCGGGATCAGCCGCATTAGTTCCGGCTTTATCCTGCTGGGGGGGAAACGCCTCAACAGGTCGAAGTCCCAGAGGAAATTTGTTCCTCGCGGACCAGACACCCAACAATGTTTCAGCGAGAAACACCCAGCATTTAATGCACCTACGGGCCCCAAAAACGAACCCGATGCACGAAAACCGAGCCCCCTGAGCATAATCAAGTCTTTCTCTCTCCCTCTCTCAACCCCGTTTTCTGGTTCTCTCTCTCTCTCTCTGGTTCTGGTAACCCCCTGGAAAGAGGACCATAAAATAACCACGACACACACACGCAGCTTCGACTTGCTCGCCGATGACTGGAACCCACGCGATATCGCACAAGGGCCACGCTTAGAGTACTCTGGCTAACGGCAGTCTGTCGCATCAGATCGCAGGCTGAAACTTCCCTTTAACTTTTCTCCACGAAAAGAGGGGGTTCGCAAGTGGGTTTCCTTCTATTGCGCTCAAACTATGCAAAGTGAGAGAGATTTCTCAGAAGGGGATTCAGCAGCGAAATTCCGAGAGAAGTTCTTTCTTACCGATTAAACCACCACGGTCGTCTGACGAAAGAAAAAAAAGTCTATAGAAGAAAGAAAATCGAGGAAAAGTGCGAAATTTCCGTCGAAGAACTTCGATACCTCAAACCATCAATTTTTACGGCTTCCAATGATTTTGCAAAATAAAGAAAGACATGTGAACTTTAGTGCTTAATTTCTCAAATGAAACACTCCACTTCTGCAACAACAACAAAAAAAAAAACGGAGATAAGCACACAAACTGTAGCCATGCACAAAATTCAAGACCAAAAAATAATAACCGTATTCATAACCCAGGAAATTTTATATCTGCACAATATTCTTTTCGAGCGAAAGGAAAGTGTTCGTTCCCAGGAAAGCCATTAATTTTCTTCAAAAAATTTCAATTATATTTCCAAGGTGATTCGCTAAAATTTCAAGAAGGAAATTAATTTTAAGCCAGTTTTCAATCTGAATTTTCCACTCTTGAGCTTGAATAATTCCGTAACTAAATTTACATTGAT
>CAJPEX010004505.1:0-16610 GCA_905338405.1 Notodromas monacha | reverse complement strand
TTTTTTTTTCTGCTTCCTATAAAATTTTCGAAGTATATGTTATTTGGTATCGTTTTCTTCGTTTTTTTGAGAGGGAACACAATTTAAAAATTTTAAAGAAGTTCCAAAATTCATATGGCGCCAAAAGTCAGGGAAAGCTGCCGCGGGTTCCAAGAAATAACAAAAGAATTAAGCTGGTCAGTTTGGGTGGCGCGCCACCCCAATGACAAAGGGGATTAAAGGGCTTACCGTTTGGGACTGAATGCGCTTGGGACGGATCTTCCTAGTACCTTGTTTTCTACTGGCAGCAAATCTCCAGCAGATAAGCTAAGTGACTTCTTCAAAAACAACATAGCCGAATGCTACTACGAATTCTACGCCTACATGCACCTTGTGCGTCGGGAAAAGGATGACTTGAAACGGCAAATTCCAGAAATGCCGGCATCCTGCGAAGGAGGAACCCTCGCAACTGCTACTGAACCATCAGCAACAATCAACAGCAGTGATGAAGCCAGTCAAGCCACAGCGAAAGAAGAGGAATCCGGCACCCCATCTACCGGAGAAACGCCGCAGGTGGAGCCTTCACGAATTAATGCGGAATTGAGGCGGGAAGAATCGCAACCCCTGGGATCGATCTTTTTTATCAACTGTACTATATCCCCTGGGACCTATGTTTTCAAAATTCAGAAGTGAAGAATCATGTCGCCCTGAATTATGAGCTGGCTCGGGTATGCAAAATGTTTCTACTGATGGGTTACGCATGGTTGAAGGTCTGCTGCTTGACGAGATTTTTCACCCATTTTGCGTTTGAAAATGACCTGACAATCGCTGACCTTTTTTCCGCGCACAATATTCTCATCTAAATGCCGGTTTTGAATATACCCTATGTGACAGGGCTCTCATATTTCGTCCTTTCATTTTGTCGCGATGATAACCACATACACTTATGGAAAAATGCGATTAAAATCAATACAGGTGCTTCGTAAAATTGTATGATGATAAATTTCATTACTTGAAAATATACCACTTCTCTATTTCCCAGTACTTGAACAACCTTTTTTGCATGGGATACTCGTAACCTCGCTTGCAATACGTTACAGCAGAACTGAAATATTTTGCGAAAATAAAAGGTTGACGGATTTTTCAGATTTCAAGACAGGATTCCGTCTAATCCAGTGTTTTTCTGAAGATCCAGGGATTTACTTGTTCAGTAGACATTTTTTGAATTGAATTAATTGGTTATTTGGATCGTAAAAAATTTGCTCGATTATTAAGGCTACTGCTGCTGCTTTTAATTGTATCAAATGAGTCCAGGTTCCTGGAGGAAAAAGTGGAGAAAAACAGAAGATTCTAGGGAAAACTGGCGAACCTTTTTTTTAAATATATATTCTGAGCAATAACCCAGTGATGGTGGGTGCGTAGAAAGGGGCAAGGGGTTTCCTGCGCAGATTTGCCAAGATTCTCAGGACGCGAGCCTGGTTATATGACTTTGATTGAGTAAGGAAATCTTCTAAAACTGAATTTCTTCTTTTTGTTCCTGATCTCATTTTTTTATTTTTGCGAACTGAACTGTCGTAAAGATGCATTTGTAAAAACTAACAGCATTTAGAGCAGCAATATCAGTAAAGTGCTCCTATAGATGTTTCACTTCTTTGATTTGATATTCAATTTTTTTGTTTTCAATCGTTCACTCTTCCACTCTCTAGCTAGTCTGACAAGATTGAGATTAGTCATATCTATAGTTTTAATCCTTAAATTAACAATAATCAAACCCCATAAAAATCCTGTTCAAATTGTTCTAAGCACATGAATCTCATTGCAAAATTTGACAATAAAATCGCTGGCACAATCGATAAAAATATCACAAATGACCAGGCAGAATTATGTAACGCGAATAATCTGTTTGGGTACCCATAAAATTTAATTGTTCAGTTTTGTTCAATCTGTGCTTTGCTATTTTTTTTGCCAGAATTTTTTTCTCATGCACCAATTGATGGGTTTTACATTGATCAGGAAGGGAAAACATGACCCACCTAACAACCACCATGAAACGGCAAATTCCAGAAATGCTGGCATCCTGCGAAGGAGAAACCCTGAGAGCTGATACTAAACCATCAACAGCAGTGATGATGAAGCCAGTCAAGCTACAGCGAAAACAAGAGGATGCCAGTACTCCATCTAGCGGAGAAACACCGCAGGTGGAACCTTCATTACGAATTAATGCAGAACTTGGGCCGGAAGAATCGCAACCCCTGGGATCAATCTTTTTTACCAACTGCACTTTCTCCTCTGGGACCTATGTTTTAAAAATTCAGAAGTGAAGAATCATGTCGCCCTGAAATATGAGTTGGCTGGGGTATACTGAATTTTTCCATTGATGGGTTAGGCATGGTTAAATGTCTGCTGCTTTACTTGAGATTTTTCACCGATTTTGCGTTTGAAAATGAGCTGACAATCGCTGACCTTTTTTGCGCGCGCAATATTCTCATCTAAATGCCTGTTTTGAATATACTGTATGAAAAATGGCTGGGGTCTGTTTTGTTGTCCGTTTATTTTCTCGCGATGATAACAACATATGCTTACGGAAAAGTGCGATTAAAATTGATACAAGTGCTTCGTAAAATTATGATAATAAAATAATTTATTACGTAAAATTGCACCATGTCTCTTATTTCTCTGTATACTGCTGTACTTGAACTACCTTTTTCGCATGGGATTCTCGTAACCTTTCTTGCAGTACGACAAGACTAAAATATTTTGAAAAAATAAAAGTTTGATGGATTTTTTGGCAGCATTCCGAACAGGAATCTGTCTAAAACCGAGTATTTTTCTGAAGATTCAGAAATTTACTTGATTAGTCAACAATTTTATTGAATTGGTTATTTGGATCACAAAAATGTACTCGATTACGGAATGCTGCCTCAATTGGATTGAAGACGTCCACGTTCCTGGAGGAAAAAAGTGGAAAAGAACAGAAGGTTCTAGGGAAAACTGGCGACCTTTTTTTTTTATTTTGCGCAATAACCAAGTGATGGCAGATGCGCAAAACAGCGCGGCGGGTTTCCCGCGCAGATTTGCCGAGATTCTCAGGACGCGAACCTGGAGAAGGATTGAGTATGTTAAAAAATTCTAAAACCTAAATTTTACTTCGCCCAATTTTTAAATTGTGTGCACTAAACGTTGTAATCATGCATTTCAAAAAATTAACTATATTTCAAGCAGCAGTATGAGTGAAGCGCTCATAAACCTGCCTCAAAATCAGATAACAAATGTTCTACTTATTTTATTTTTACATTCTTTTTTTGTTTGTTTCAATGCTTTGTCACTCTTCCACTCTATAACAAGGTAGAGATGAGTCGTGTTCATATAGTGTTATTATTCAAAATAATGATAATAAAACCCCAATTTAAATCCCAGAAAAACTATGTTAAGCCCAGGATTCTCTGCATTTGGAGACTTGGACCATAAAATTGCTGGCACAATCAATAAAAATGTCACAAATGGCCATGCAGAAGATTAATTAATGCAGATGATCTGCAAGTGTACCCAAAAATTTGAGTACACTTACATTAAGTAGTGGGGAAATTGGTGTACACTGGGGATATGTCTGTAATTTCACACAGTGGCCCTGCTGGGCACCTGAAGTGTACCAAAGTTCCTCTTTTGCACAGTGTATATCCCTAATGTGTACCAATTGTGTACTCACGCCAGGATTGCTCTGGGTCACCTTTGTGAACAAATAAGTTACACCAGGGTTACAGTTGGTACATTTGTGTGGTACTCCTGTTATATAACCTTTGTGCACCAAATGTAGCCCTGGAATGGTAATACAATTTCATCTGGAGAGTTGGATGCTTGTTACTCCAGAATAGACCATGTAAACCAGCTGTGACCCCAGTGTGCACCAGTTGTGGGGTCACACAAAGAATAGCTCCCACCTTGGACACATCTTGGTCTTGGCACTGTTGGGTGAGGCTCAGTGAGTCTTGCCAGAATGGGATTTTGGCAAGGCTCACTGGCCTCAAGAGGAATCAAGTTTTCTTGGCTGGTTGTGGCTGAATGCAGCAGCTGTTGGGGAATAACTTACCACAACATAAATTTGAAGAAATTTGTAAGTGGATCAAAATTTGAAGAATGAATAAAAGTTCAAAAACAAACTCAGAATCAGCCTGGGACAAGGCCAGGAATCGTTTTAAGATTTCCTAATTAAAAACTGTTTGAAATATATTTTTATTGTTGTCCCAAAAATACAGTTTTGAGTACATAGTTTTAAAAAAACACTTTTAAAAAACTCAGCAGAACTCTTCAAAATTTTGGAATTTTGTATAAACTTGTTCACAGCAAATGTTTGATTGCAACTGTGGCTTTGTTCTCTGGTGAATAGAGAAAAAACAGAAATCAATTCTGGTTTCATTCTTTTTTAGGTGGTGCTGTTTTCCTTGAAAAGTGGTTGTCATATGTGTAACATTTACATTAGACCATCGTGTTGAACGCTGATGCATGCATTTCTTGTGGGGATTGAAAAAGAAGGACAAAGAATTGCAGGCTGATGTGTTATTCTTTGTTATTTGTTTCCAGGTTCTGCTCAAAGTCGAGTCATGGAAAAGATGCAGAGATTGCTCTGGTTCAAACAGATTGAAAAAACGGGTGGTCAGTTGGGTTTGGGAGGAATCGCCGTGTTTGGACTAGATCAAATTCCATTCGGAGAAATGCCTGCGAAATTCTGGAATGAATTCCCACGGAAGGATGTATTGCTTTTCAAGAAAAACGGAGATGACGACGTGAGAGAAAATCGCTTATAGGTTTCACCAATTAAATTGAATGAAATGAGAGCCTCCATATTGTAAATGTATGTCATGATTCTCATGAAGCGAAATTAATTGAAGATTGGACCGTATATAATCCAGAAGCCTCATGGTCCTGCTAGAGCATATGAAAGTATTGCAGCAACTATATGATGCAGTATATCCCATCGAACCCATGCTGGACCATCAGTTCATTCCCTTGTTGGTAGATGTCGCGCATGCTTGCTGTCCAATTAATGTCCAGGTGTCCCTGTTGAGTGTATACTGTACAGAGTATACAGTGAGACCCCAAGATGCAGACGTAATTGATGCATCAAGAGTGTCCCAAAGTTGAGTTTCATTTTCCCTTACACTTACATTATATAAATATAATTTGGTGATAAATGGACAAAATATTCACCATAATTCCATAAAAAAAAATTGTCTCCCACTTTGAAACTGATTCGATCAATATATTTCAACACAATATTGACATTTGGGGAATTGAATACAGATACCTCTGCATGTAAAGTACAGTACAGTACATAGAAATGTTGGCATTTTCTGTGAAAATAACATTCAAGTGAAAAAGAAAGAAAGAAGTCACTCTACATTGGAGGTAATTTTTTTAAATTAGCTAAATGGATGGTAAATTGGTGAGAGAAATGTCCAAGAACTTTTCTTAAATCAATTTTAGAGTTGGAAATATCTGTTCCTTGTAATTTTGCTTGAAACTTATTTGCACAAAATGTCCCTTTATTGAGTCAGTGTCCTCATGTCAGGCCTTTTTATCAACGTTTTATGAGAAAGTAAGTGTCCCTATGTTGAATTGTCCACAAGTCAAGGTGTTAGCATATATATATATATATATATATTTGTTAACGTCTTCATAATATCCTTTGGCTTATTATTAATTCAATATTTTTTCTCTTGCTCTCTCTGACTCTGCTATTTTGTTGTTCAGGAAGCAGTGACGAAAGCATACAACATGTGGGACAAGCTACTTGCTGCCGGTTTCCGAGTGGAACCCTTAGTTGTGGAAAACCCTGATGCCTCTGGCTCCGATCCCTCATCGTCACCAGTCATGAGGAGGAGCGATGGCTGGATCTCGGGTATTCCGAACTTCGCAGGGTTCCCTATGTGTCGGTTCTTCTTCCATAAGGATTTGGACTGTATTCCAACGTCATTTGTCTACATGTGCCTCATACGTCGGGAATCGGACCGAGGTGACAGGAAGCAACGACTTCCGGAAAAGCAAGGATCCGTCAAAGGGGTAATCTCAGCACTGTTGAAACTTGCCGAAGGAGCTGTAGGAATTTGCAGTATCTTCTCGGACTTGAGTCAATAGTGAAGCAAGAGAAGACAGCTCCATCTACCGGAGGATCGTCGCAGGTACTCTGGAACCTTCACAAATAGGGTGCGATTACTGCTGCAGAACTGAGGCACGGAGACAACGCAACCCATGATAGGACCGATTTTATTTCTCCGCCTGCACTTTCAGTACCCCTCGAACCTACGTTTTCAAATTTCAAAAGTAAAGAATCAAACGTGTTGCCCTTGATGCACGATCTGACTCGAGTTCTGAATTTTTTCAATTGATGGATTTTATGCCGAATGTCTTGCTTGCTTGAAATGTTTCATTGATTTCGCGCCTAAAAAATGCTGACTTTTTTTGCGTGCAATATTCTCATTTCAATTCATTTTGTTCGCGAAAGAAACAAATACAAAAATTTCATCACGAGGATAATCACCTGCAGAAAATGCTATTAAAATCAAAACACCTGCTTCGGGAAATGCGTTTGTACCAATTCTTTATTTTTCGCAAAGTATTATCCAGAGTTGAAAAACCACAAATGGCAAGGTAGATAGTGCTAATTTGATTACTGCAAAAAAGCTCGCATGCAAAATACTGTAGTAAACTTTTATGATAACCTGAGAAAAAAGTGTTGACGAATTATTTCTCATAGCCCGAAAAACTGACAGGATTATGCAATAGAGTGTATTTTTTTCTGAAGAACGATATCAATTGCCATGATTAGCGGACATTTTTTTTTTTTTTTGCTTTTCAGCTATAATTGTTCTGAAGCAGGGAACCTTGTATGTTAGTTTCTTACACATTAAAATTAGCGGACATCACTTTCTTTACAGTGATTAAATATGCAAGGGTTTGCCTCATCAAGCAGACCTCTTTGTAAATGTGATGCAATTGATTGGCTATTTGTATTCTTGAAATTGCAATTGAAAAGCACTGGACACATCAGAAGACCTCCTCATGGCAGTTTGACCAAGCAGATGATCCAGAACGCCCTCAGATAAATGACCAAAATATAACATGAAATATGACCAGGAGTTGTATGCACAGTACAAAAAACTGAATTGAGTGGTGTTCATATACTCCTACCTACTGGAATAGATAGATACACACTCTAGTTGGAAATACTGGCCCAGTTGCCTCTCTAACAGCTTTCTTGCCCCTTAGGTTACTTCCTGCCAATTTCTGGCTTTTGCTGGAATGTTGCCTCTCATATTGTAGTTGGTTTGTCCAATTGTGGGTAAAACCAGTATACAGTGAGACCCAAAGATGTGGATGTAATGGGTGCATCAAGAGTATCCCTAAGTCAAGTCTCATTTTCCCTTAGACTTAACTTATATAAATTTTGATTGGTGTTTTATGTACAAAATATTCACCATAATTCCATGAAAATAAAAATTGTCTCCCAATTAAAACTGATTCAATCAATACATTTCAACACAATATGGACATTTGTGGAATTGAATACTGATACCTGTGTACAGTACATAGAAATGTTGGCATTCTCTGTAAAAATAACATTCCAATGTAAAAGAGAGAAGGAAGTCCCTCTATGCTGGAGCCTGGAGGTAATTTTTTAAATTGGTTGAGCAGATGTTACATTGGCAAGAGAAATGTCCAAGAAATTTTCTTACATCAATTTTAGGGTTGGAAATGTATATTTCTTATAATTTGGCCTGAAACGTATTTGCAATTTTATCACAAAATGTCCCAATGTTGAGTAAGTGTCCTCATGTTTGGCCTTTTTCAGTAATGGGGAAATAAGTGTTCCTATGTTGAATTGTCCACATGTCAAGGTGTCTGCATGTGGGGGTCTTGCTGTACAGTACTGTATGCATGCATCCAGGACATGTTGCAGTCTTTCTTCAGTTCATCTCAGAATGCTGGCAACATCTGTTGGCCTGCGCTGGCCATGACAGTGACGCTTGCAAAAATAATTTTCTATTGCTGATAGGAGTACAATACACCAAATTCAGCGTCAAAAAATGCACCAGGACAAATGATGGCACTTAATTGGAATTTTATTTTAAATTCACGTAATTGCTCTTCGGGCGGGCCCAGGGTGAGCGGGCCATGCCCTGGAAAAAAGGAAACAATGATGGAAAAGAACAGAAGGTTCTAGGGAAAACTGGCGAACCTTTTTTGTGTGTTGTTTTACTCTGCGCAAAAAGCCAATCGATGTGTAAAGAAGCGCAGCCGGGTTTTTGTCGCGCAGATTTGCCAAGACTCTCCGGACGCGAACCCGGGGACGATTTCGATTGAATTAGAAACGTAAAAATGCTTCAAATGAAAACTTGCTTCCTGTTTGTCTCAATTTTATATTTGTTTGCACCAAATGTTGTAACCAATGTTTGAATAAACTAACAATATTTAGAGGACCGATCAGTGAATAACGGGCTCCCAGCTGCTCAACAGCTATCAAATATTTTCATATCTTTTATTTTATAGTCTATTTTCTTATTTTTTTCAAGCCTTTATTACCCTTCCACTTGCCTGGCAGAGGTAGACATGAGTCGTGTCCATATACTGTAGTTTTATTTTTTAAAATAATAATAAATGTAAATGTAAATAAATGTAAATCCTAGAAAAATTATTTCAAGTACAGTGTGTGATTCTAATGGCAAACTGTGACTGTAAAAGCTGGTGCACAATTTAAAAACATTACTAACGGATCTCGCAGAATTTTCACTTGATGCAAATAGACTTTAAGGGCTCCCATGCAATTGTTAATTGTTCAACTTTCTAATGTGCGTAAAATGTGCGTGAAAGTGACTATAGTGAATGGGTACACGCTTCTTTTAAATAGCCCAAAAGTCTTTTTTTTTCATAAACTGTGTCATTCATCGTCGTGCATTTTTTACGAGTAATTTCAATCATCGAATAAATACGCAGAAAAAAATTAATCCCCAAATATCCCTTATTTAATCCCTGCATCTCGAAATTTTATCGATTTGCGTCCTTCGATTTCATAATGAGCTTTCTAAAAAAAATTCCTCATTATTTAAAAAAATACAAACTCAAGATCCGACGCAAGCCATTCAATTGAGGAAATGGGGAATAGCGATTGACTTTAATTTTCGTCCATGGGAATTTAACTCGATTGCAATATATGACGGACATTTTTATTTTGAAAGAAAAACGTATGTAAACTTATTCCTCGAATTTACGCTTAGAATCATGAAGCGTATTCAAAAAAATGCAATGGTGATGTGTAGAAATATTTTCGCTTTTCATGTTTAAAATTGCTGGTTTTTCATTCAGCGTGAGTGCATTTCAGTATGTTATTTGACGTGGACAAAATTTCTAATCATTTGCAAAATTCAGCTATAATTTCTCTTTTCTCTTTAGTCATGGAGCAGCAGACACAGCGTTTGTGCTTGATTTATAGAGACGAAAAGTTTAGTCCGACCTGGATTTTTGGACTAGATCACATTCCGTATCAAGATATGCCCCAGGGATTCTGGGAAAAATTCCCACGGCAGGATGGTCTGTGTTTGCACAGTGCGACAAATTCCAATGTAAGAGAAACTCTGGTACAATATGTGATATATATACAGTGAGACCCCCACATGTGGACAGCTTGACATGCAAACAATTTGACATAAGGACATTTATTTACTAATAAAAAATGCAATAAAAAGGCATAACATGCAGACACTGGCTCAACATCCAGACGGTGCATGATAAAATCACCAATAAGTTTCAGGACAAATTACTTTTATTGTACAAAACAGATATTTCCAAGTTTAAGATCTGTATATGCAAGAAAAGTTCTTGGATATTTTCCCCATTTATTCAGCAAATAATAAAAAATTACCTCCAGCATAGAGGGACTTCCTTCTTTATTTGTGACTTGAATGTCATTTTCACAGTTGCCAAAATTCAAATTTACTGAACAGTGGTACACTATTCAAAGGTCCAAATGTTCTTATTGAGTTGAAAGATAATCACTGAATCAATTTTAACTAGCATTGAATTCTGATGAATATTTCTTCCGTAAAACACCAATTAAACTGTATGTAATGCAAGTCTATGGGCAAACAAGGCTCAACTTGGAGACATTCCAACTTAGGGACATGCTTGATGCACCAATTATGTCCGCATCTCAGGGTCTCACTGCATACTCCATTTTCTATTGTGTATTGATTGACAGTGAATCCAAAAAACGCTCTTCTTGATTTATATGGGATGGATTGTTCATAAGTTTTGAGACTTCTTGAAATAGATCCAAGGGACTTTCAACAATTCCACAATTTTTTTTACTTGCATGTGTAGCCCCATCATTTGGCAACACTGCAGTGCTGTGAAAGATACTCTCTGCAAATTTCAATGCATTTTTTCCCTGTGATGAATCCAACCAGCAAAATTATGTTGGAAAAAACAGCCAGAAGTCACAGTGTGCCTATAATCAACCAACATATCTCAATTTTTGGCACTGTTGGATTTCTTGCATGATAAAATGCATTGAAATTGGTGGGGAGCATGTTTCACAGCACTGAAGTGTTGCCAAATGATAGGGCTATACAAGTAAAAAAAAATGTTTAATCGTTGGAACTCTGTAGGGTCCATTTTGAAAAGTTTCAACATTTACAAACCAACCCATGTATGATTCCAAATATGTTGCCAAAAGTAAATTAATGTACATTTGGTTTCCGCCACTTCCGGATTTTTTTGAGGCGCAATGACGCGACATCTGTCCACATCAAAAATAATCTTTACGGTGCACCGAAACAATGATAGGCCAACAGCTTGTTCTTTTTATCGGAGGATGTCGCTCATGCATGAGGTTCAAGCGTCACTGTCAAGCTCCCGACTCAATCATGCACGGGATTTTCCTTATTGTTTAAGTTCCATGATTCAGGCGGGTTTATCCATTCACTTTAGTTTATTTATACCGTTTCATTTTTTTTCTAGCTAGCAAACGAAGTGAAGGAGCAGTTACTTGCTTGGGGTTTTCGAACGGAAGAAAGCATGCACAAGCAAACCGCACCTTTTCGAATGGACTACCGTCGGTACCCAGGGATGGTTAGCCTGACCCGCCTTGGGAAGCATCGGGTAGAGCACTTGATTATCATTCAAGGACCTGCCCCTTAATCCTCAACTGCCAGAGTGGAGAGATATTCTTTGTATGACCCCAAAACTGATGCACACTGGGGTCACAACTGGTATACATGGGATATTCTGGGATTACAAGCATGCACCTCTTGAGTTGAAATTTTTCTATCATTTCAGGGCTACATTTGGTGCACAAATTGTGACATAACAGGAGTATCACAAAAATGCACCAACTGTAACCTTGGTGTAACTTATTTGTTTACAAATGTGACCTTGAGTTATCCAGGTGTAAACAAACACACAATTGGTGCACATTGGGAATATACATGTGCAAAAGAAGAACTTTGGTACACCTCTGGTGCACAGCAGGGTCACTGTGTAGAATTATACAGACATATCCCCAGTGTGCACCAATTTCCCCACTCTGGTGGTAAATGCAATCAAAACCTGTAAACTTCAATGAAGACTATAAGCAAGAAGAATCAGTCTTCTGCAGAAGAAAAAGAAGCATTGGCACCAGGACTACCTGTGGCAAACTTCATGCCAGTGCCAATTTCACTCTCTTTTTTGGAATCCATTTTTAGTCCAGCAAATTATCTTTTCAAAATCCAAAATTAAAACAAAGAAAATACTGAGTGTCATTCTGAGATTATGGGGATATTGTAAATGGCTTCATTTATGGGCATTGATGCTGAAGAGGTGATATTTGCAATGCTCTTCCTTGTTTAGTTTGCACTTTCTTGATGCATATAGATGTAAGATTTGGCGCTGTTTTGTGTGTGTTTATCCTTCCTCAATCGAGAGGAATATATGGCATCAGCAAGCAAAAAAAATTATTTCATCCCTTTTTTTGGCTCAGAACGCTTACAAGCTTTTTTTTTTTTTTTTTGCCATTAATGGCTGAGTGACTTTGTACATCCATTTTCCTGAATTCTTTGTTGATTCTGTCCCGACAGCAGAGCAGCAGTTATTTGTTTGAAGATACACTTTAATTTGACAAGGAGGCAACTCTGAAATGCTGCTTTTTATATTCGGCCAATGCAAATAATAACAAAAAAAAGCAGCTGATTCCATATTAGAAAAATTTCAATAATTAGATTGTGATTCCTGTTTTCATCATGGAGAATCCTCTTTCATTGTGCTGTTGTCAGAACTAGTTAATTTAGATGTTTCACAATCTTTAATTCAAATGTCTCCAAATCTTCAATTGTGTAAACTTACCATCGCAAGTTTATCTTAACTAACTCCAACAATTTATTGTGAGGAGATTTTCTTCATTCCTATTGCCGGGATTGGTAAATTCACAACTCCTCAAAGTACAAAATAGTAAGGCAGCTTTATTTTGTGTTGAACAGCAGAAAAGCATTCAGACAGTGTCCAGAGAACAATGAGTGTGCGAGACAGTAAATACAGGTGACTATATAGACTTGGATGGACAGTATGTTGCAATGGTGGTCAGACCAGGATCTGACCTAGTTTGGCAAGGGTTGCGTAACCCTTGGGGCATGACTTGGTGGTGTGTCACGCAGCAAGGGCGTGGGACAGTATATTGCGATGCAGCTGTTTGAAGCGTTGTCTGCTAGGTTAAAGAGAACAACCAAAAGTATTCATGACAGTGCAGATGAGACAAGCTTTCCCATGAGAAATAATTTCAGTTTTCCTGGAGATAATCCCCAAAGTTAGTATTTAATTGAAGTCCNATTTCCGAGAGGCTTTTCTCTGGAGCAATAAACACTGTTGCATCTCTGGTGTCTTTTTTTTTAAAGACAGAATATGAGGCATTTGAATTAGACCAATGTTAAACTAACTATTTTCACAGTCGAGTGTAAGACGCGCTTTCTGCGGTGGAAAATCCGCCAGGAAAAATCTGGGTAAAGTCTTACACAGGGTGGATTCTCTGCACAACAATTGTCTACAATGAATTGCTCCATATAAATAATTGTTTTGATCCCGTAGGGTTCTCTTCCTATGTTTCAGGGTTCTCAACAATTAAATTCTCTCCCACAACGATTTTTTCTGGTCCCCTGAGTTTTGTTGTTGAGAGACTCCACCTGCAATGATTATGGCTGATGAAATTTTGGAGAGAATTTATCTGGAGCAATGAACACCCTTGCATTCTCTGGAGTCTTTTTTTTAAAGCATAGAACGTGAGGCCTTGGATTTAGACGAATGTTGAACAAATCATTTTTACAGGTTTGTATAAGTCACGCTTTATGTGGTGGAAAAAGTTTAGAAAATCAGGGGAAAGTCTTGAACTACTTCTGATTGGTACATTTCTGAGAGGATTTTCTCTGGAGCAATGTAAATTGTTGCATCTCTGCGTCCTTCTTGTGGATAAAAATGTGGTCTTTTGGATTAGATAAATGCTGAACTAATAATTTTCACATTTGAGTACAGTACATATAATGGCCCGCAATAACCCGTCGTTCGCAGAATAAGTCTTTTGTTGGTCCAAAGTAAATTTTCTTCATTCTAATGAATTTATCATGAGTACTAATGAAGTCTGTTATTGTTATATGCAACTTTGGAAAGATGATGGAAGTTTATATTATCTGATGAAAATTAAAAGTTGGCTTTTCTCATCCTTAACCTTATAATACAGTACTTCAGACAAATTTGTACCAGTTGAAATATATTTGTTCAAGTTTTTTTCTTTGGAGAAACCTTTTTTTGAACCCAGCTTTATAATTTTTAAGACATTGCACTATATATAGCTTTTTCATTGGGTTTCAACATAATGTTTTCAATGCCAGTTTGTTTGGAGGACTACATGGCAGGTATTTTAAAAGCGTCTGCTGATCGCAAAAATTTTATGGAACATTGCTCGTCTAAGAGGTGGACCCAAAAAGGTTGAGGAACAATTGAGTATAAGACGTGCTCTCGGCCGTGGTGGAAAAATCTCCAGAAAAATCTGTGAAAAGTCTTATAATATAATTATGATTGCTTGCTGCATTTCTACGAGACTTTTCTCTGGAGCAATAAAACTGTTGCATATCTGTAATTTTTTTCAAATGAAACATGAGGCCTTCGAAATAAACGAATACTGAAATAAATATTTTCATACTCGAGTGTATAAAACGCACTTTCTGCAATGGAAAAATCGCCGAGAAATCTGGGGAACGCCCTAGACATTCGACGTTGTTTTGTATTTGAATGTGAATGGAATGATTATATACAGTACTTCTGGCCAACACAATAGTACCAATAAAAGTCGTCTGAAATGCAGAGATATAAATCCCCACGCCATTTCCGTTTTTATTGGCGTTTTAATTCGAATTCTGATGCTTCGTGAATATATTTCAGGAAATCACGCTGTTCTAAGGCGTGAATATAAAATCCACGAACTCATCTGGCGCTGAGGAAATTTTTTATTACAGATTCGCGCGCGTCTCGTCTAATATTTGTCGTCAAACTTACGTATATTTTAAAGACGGTGAACTTCGTGCTTTCTCAGCCTTCTGGGCTTCAGGGAATCAGTGTGAGTTTCCAAGGAGTTCTTACTTCCCCAGCCATCTGGGTTGCAAAAGTGTTCTTCAGTGCTCAAAAGTGGAATGAAGAAGAAGAAGGCGCAATAGCAAGAATGGTGGTGAAGTGTGGTGAGCTTCGCGGTACGTGCGTTTCACTGTTGCAAGTGTGAATAGCTTCGCAGAGATGAAGATAGCGCTTGTTCGGGTTCTTGCGAAGCAAATGAAGCTGTTCAGTGTTGTGAACTTGGATGGCTTGTGCGTCTGAGGATTGAGAAGCATCGCCCCTTCTGGTTGGATGTCTGGATCATTGCCCATCACTTACAAAAATCACACTTTGGAAGAAGAAGAAGATGGTGTTTGAAACGTGCCGGTTGTGACGTGGAAAGACGAAGCACCGTTTTCAAGATTCATTAGGAGCTGAAAATTTCGAGGTGTTATCTCTTACGGACCCCAGGGAGTCAAGAGGAGGAATCAGGGCTTGGAGGTGCACCGGGAGCTTCCAGCGTGGAGGGCTCCACCATCTTCTTGTCCTCGTCACCTTAGGCCGCTTTTGCGGGCTGCCACTTGAAGCACGAAAGAGTCGGAAGACCCGAAGTCCCTTAGTCACACTCAAAGGTTCCTCAAGAATGAAGGGGTCGGTAGACCGTTGCAAAAGTGTTCTTCAGTGCTCAAAAGTGGAAAGAGAAAACAATGAAAACAATGGAAAGAGCCATGCGTCGGGTTCTACTCATGGCATTTACTTCTGTGATTGTGGGCTTTCTTGTTGGGGAGCCTCTTGTGGATTCCCGTGAATTTGTGCTTACTGAGGCTCCCCCAATCTGGTGTACAACTGGTGTGCAGTGCTACGCAAAAATCGTCCCTAAGCTCCTTGGATGGAGGCTTGCTTCTGGGAGCAAGATACTACGACAAGGAGGAACTCCAAGGTGCTTCAGGGGGCGGGTTATCGGCAAAATTCGCCGAATATCCGCTGTGGACTTCTGCTGTCCGCCCCCGACAAATTCTGTGAGTCAAAAACAAAAAAATTGTTCCCTCTCAAATGTCAGATGCTCTACTCAACAAAATCCAAGCAAATTGTCCAAAAATTTGAATCCTGAACATTAATGACCGGACCTCGAAAACTTAGAGAGTCCAGAGGGTTGTTCCTTCTTCTTCCCGATGTTCTACCCTTGAGCGGGAGGGAGGAGTAGTAGAAGACCTCTGTAGTTAGTTCTGTCGATGACCGTTTCGAAACACACCCTCATCCACAATGCCCACTGTCGTCAGGATCAGCAGAGGAGGGACAAAGTCATCAAAGAACCAAAGCCTGTACTAAGTCATCCAGAAACAAAGAATGTGAATCCCTCAACATGCCAAACAAATCTGGAATACAACTTGATGAAAGAACTGAAACATCATGGAGATACAAATAGGTTCACAGAACCAAAACAAAAAAAGGGTACTATGTCACCATGTTTTTCTTCTTTGCCAAGGGATTCAAATGAACACTCAAGTGAGGGGTGCTCTAGAATAAAAAAGCCTCATGTTCCTCAAGGGAATGAGAACCCACAGTATCAGCGGAGACCTTCATACCACTCACACATTTTACAATCATATGAGGCCAAGCTGGCAGCAGCAACTCAGTATTTGCAAACTGGGTGCCATGAAGACCTAAAAAAACTGGCTTCCTTGGGTTCACAAGCACATTGGCTGTATAATCCAAGAAACTCCGAGGCAGACAAATACGGCGCCATAAATTCAGAGTCACTCCGACAGAGATCTTCCAGAATCAGCTCATCTTTAATACAAGCTGGAATAGAGGAGAACCCTGGCCCAGACCATGAGGATTTGGAATATGTTGAGAAAAAAATTGAACATTTCAGAAACAAAGTGTTAGAAGCAGAAGAACGAGCAAAGAATGATGAAATCCCCACAGCTTTAAGAACTCTTGCAGCAAAACAAAAGCTAGAAGCTAAGAAGGTTTTAGAACATTGGTTAAGAAGAAAGAAAACAATAGAAGAGTGTAACACTACTGAT
>CAJPEX010004504.1:0-21318 GCA_905338405.1 Notodromas monacha | reverse complement strand
TATGCCGATTCTAACAAAATTCACAAGTGCCGTAGAGCGATTCTACGGATACGACATTGAGCCTATTACTAGTTCAGTAAGTGCGCTACAGCCTGACTTAAAGGATGTTGCATCTTACCACTCAACACTTGTAAATGCAGGTATTATTAGTCCTAACGAAGCTCGTCAAGAACTACGTTATGAAACCAAACCCGGAAACGACGATTTGAGAATCCCAGCTAATATTGCTGGCTCTGCGGCGAATCCAAGTCAAGGAGGAGCGCCTCCTAAGCCTAAGGAACCCACCGGCGGCAAAAGCGCGACATAAGTAAGGAAACTACATGGTAGATAAAAACAAAGTACTACGATTAAATAGTGCTTTTGCCGTGAATGAAAAAGCCTTACCTGCCAGCGGAAGCAGCGACATTGAATCTGTGTTTATCGAAGGTTACGCAAGTACCGTTGATATTGACAGAAGCGGTGACGTTGTGCCAAAGTCCGTATGGGAGAAAGGTATTCAGAATTACCTTAAAAATCCAATTATTTTAGCACAGCATGACTACGATGATCCTATCGGACGCATGACGGAATATAAAGTGGATGATAAGGGACTATGGGTAAAAGCCCGTATTTCTTCAGCTGCTGAAGAAGTATTTGGTCTTATCAAAGACAAAATTTTAACAGCGTTCAGTATTGGCTTCCGTATCTTAGATGCAGAATACAATAGTGCTGCAGAGGTATTTGTTATTAAGGAACTTGAACTTGTCGAGATTTCGGTAGTTTCTGTGCCTTGCAATCAAAATACTCTATTCGATCTGTCCAAAGCATTTGAAAATGACTCGGACTATAAACAGTTTAAACAGCAATTTGCACCCAAAGGCGACTCAGCTAAAGGGCTAGAATCCAACACGGAAGCAAAGAGCACAACAACAAAGGAATTGGACATGACTCCAGAAGAAATGCAAAAAATGCTTGCTGACGCCGCTGCTAAGGCTGCCGAAGAAGCTACCCAAAAATTACTAGCAACTCAAGCTGCTGAAAAAGCTGCTCAAGATGCTAAAGCCAAGGCTCAAGCTGAGCTAGAAGCACAAGTTAAGAGCGCAGTTGCTGCTCAAATTTCCGTTGGCCAAAGCGGTGCTGAAAAGCTACTAGCTGAAGTCACTAAGCGTTTTGAAGACCAAGCTGCTGAACAAAAGAGCGTTCTAGACGGCCTACAAGCTTCATTAAAAGAAAAAGCTGACGAAATCGCTAAGATTCAAGCCAGCAAAATGTCTTTCGCTGACAAACAAGCTGCTGGTGGTTCTGAGTACGCAGAACGCGAAAAAGCAGTTATGCTAGCTAAGATTGCTGGTAAGTCTATTGCTGACACTAAGTTCGGTCGTGAAATGATCGAAAAAACAGGTCAACACCTACCAAGCGCTACATGGGAACTAGAAGTTTCTACAAACATGGAAGCTGAAGTTCGTCGTCGTTTAGTTGTTGCTCCGCTAGTTCGCGCAGTTAACATGAAAACTAACGTTATGACTATGCCTCTAAACCCAGAAGCTGGTTTAGCATCTTGGGTTGTTAACGCTGACTTCGGTAGTGCTAACAGTGCTGGCGGTACAACTGCTACTACTGGTCAAACTCCAGGTTCTGGCAGCCCACACGCTATCAAAGAGATCACTCTAAATGCGTATAAAGTAGCTACTAAAGAATATCTAAACTACGAAGAAGAAGAAGATAGCCTATTGGTTATTATGCCTATCGTTCGCGATGCAATGATTCGTCGTTTAGCACGTAGTGTTGACCGCGCTTATCTACTAGGTGCTGGTTCTGGTGCTGACCCAGTTAAGGGCTTAGCTAACTACGCTACAGTTAACACAACATCTACAGGTTCAGTAGCTGCTACAGCTGCTAGTATCGCTAACCTACGCAGCCTACGTCGTAACCTAGGTGCATGGGGTCTAGACCCAGCAGAAGTTGTTTATGTTGTTTCCACAGAAGTTTACTACGACTTACTAGATGACAGCACATTCCAGACTATGAACCAAGTTGGTCCACAGGCTACATTACTAACTGGCCAAGTTGGTCAAATCGGTAACAGCCCAGTTCTAGTATCCGCAGAATTCGCTTCTAAGGGTGTTAACCAAACTGGTGCCATCGCTTTTGCTCCAGGTAACTTCATGGCAGGTAATCAGCGTGGTCTACGTATGGATACACAAGAATTAGTTGAAACTCAGCGTCGTGTTCTAGTTGCGTCTCTACGCACTGGTATGACTCAAGTTACTACTAACCTTGGTAACGGCGTTAGCGCTTTCAAGTGGGGCGCTACAGCTTAATCTACGGATTAACGTACTCTCTCAGACAAGGAACTTCGGTTCCTTGTCTTTTATAAGAGCATTATGTGTTCTTATAAAAGACATAAAGGATATTCTATGGCATTAGACTTAATTACGCTCGCAGAATACAAAACATATGTTGGAATTTCAAGCACAAATCAGGATGCTGCAGTTAAGTTGCTGATCCCACAAGTAAGTGCCTTGGTAAAAAATATCTGCCGCAGAACATTCTTGGACTTTGTTGACGAGCCTAAGATTGAAACTTTTAGAGGTGGTGCACACGGTAATCGTATGCTACTTACAGAAACTCCAATAATGCAAGTAGGTACTGTAGAGTTTTCCGACGACTTCGGTAAAACTTACACAACATTAACAGAATATGATGATTACGTAGTAGTTCCAGAAGCTGACTCAGTTGAGTTGATTGCTTCTCAATACATAGACTACTTCAAAACAAATGCTTTCCGCATTACATACAATGCCGGATATGAAGCAGTTCCATCAGACTTAAAATTAGCAATGGCTGATTTGATTCAGTACTATATACGTAACGACTCAGCAATTCATTCACAAAAAGCTGTTGGCGCTAATACGGTTCAAATTGAATATATTACCAATACAAATCTACCCGCACATATTAAGCGTGTGTTAGATCAATATACTGCATATTACGGGTAATTATGACAAGCGTTAATACAGTAAGAAAAACATTAGAAACTGCGTTTAGTTCTTCTGTACGTTCAGATGTATTAGACGTTAGAGTTCACTTTGTACCTGTTGATGTAAATATTTACAGAATGGTACTTGGCAACTATTTAAGAACAGAAGATATGCTGGAAAATGACCCAGGATATGTAGCTTCAGTTGAGGAAATAGTTGCTGAACTTGAAGAGTTTGTTGTAAGTCGACACAAAAAGCCGCCTATAATTATGGGCGACACAAGTAGCTGGGAAGAAGTAATTACTAACCCAGAAACAAGATTACCGGCATTAGTTTATACCGCTAACAATAAATTAGCTGGTGTATTATACGGCTCTTATCAAAAAACATACAACAACTTATTCAAAACATTTATCAGAACTACGTTAGTTAAGTACTTAAAAGACAGTCACTATGAACAGCGTAGACAAGAAAAAGCGATTCAAAAAGAATCTGGAGTTAGTGTAGCCGAAAGTGATATTGCAAAAGGATATGACGTAGGACACTTAGCAGGTGATGCACCTTATTTAGTTTCACCGCTATTAGAAAAATTAAACAGATTAGAAACAGTACTAGACACATTAGTTGGTACTACAACCGGTGAACAGCAAAAGAAGATACAAGCTATTACCAAAGAAGTAGCTGACGCTAGAAACTCCTTATATGAGAGATCTAGCTATGGTAGCAAAGTAACTGGCTACTTAGAAAAAGATGTATCAGACTTTTTAATTAAAGTCAAAGCAGTTCTGGTAATACCCCAAGATGCCTTGGAAAACAGATATTTTTACGGCAATAAAATCGAAGGTATTATTGATGACCAAGTTACAAAAGCATTACTAAGTGTAAACTTTTCTAGAAACGTAATAGAAGAGTCTATACATAGAATTAGTAGTGCACTCAAGGGCACTAAGTTGCCCAAAGCAAAACCCAAGAAAGATCTTGGCAAATTTAATATTGTACCAGCTAAACCAAAAGGTACTACAAAAGTAAGTACCCCAAGTACTGGTAAAATACCTGCTAAACCTACTAGTAAAAAGCCAGCAACGGCTTCAAGCACAGTATCATTAAGCAGCCTGCAGATTCTTATTAACAGGCATCTGCAAGACATTATTTCCGCAAACATGGGCGACGGCAGTAGACGAGATATTCTAAATTATCGTACAGGCAGGTTAGCAGCTTCTGCTAAAGTTGAAAAAATGTCCAAGAGTCGTCAAGGATTGATAACTGCATTTTATTCTTTTATGAAGAATCCTTACGCAACATTCTCCGAAGGCGGAAAACAAAGTATTCCTAAATCAAGAGACCCTAAGCTGTTGATTGCAAGATCAATTCGAGAAATCGCCGCTGAAAAAGCAGCAAACAAACTAAGGGCAGTGTCCGTATGAGCCGCAGAACATCAATAATTAAAGCTCTCACCGAAAAGTTAAAACAAATCGACGGAACCGGAAACTTTAAAACTAATATCTTTAATAATGCTTATCCAGTATTAAAGTTTTGGGATGAAGTAAATGATTTCCCGTGTGTCTATACTGTAGCAGGTTCTGAGATGCGCGAATATCTTCCAGGTGATTTTACCTGGGCGTATCTAAATATTACATTAAAACTTTATTGTAAGCAAGAAGATTCGCAACAACAATTGGAAAATTTACTGGAAGATGTAGAGCAAGTTATTCATGACAACCGTGTGTTACAATACGATGCAGACAATAACTATGAAACTACAGAAATTCTAGTGACTTCGATCATCACCGATGAGGGGCTTTTAGCGCCATATGCAATCGGAGAAATGACAATACAGGTGCGATATGCACTTATGTAACCCCTAGTAGATATAAGTATAACGCAGATAAATATCTAGCAAGTATATTAGTATACTACTAAATAATCATAAAGGAAAGATTATGGCATTAAATTTAGTACGTAATAGTAGAGTCTTCTTTACTACAAACGTTAACGCAACTACCGGTGTAATCAATGCAACCGGAGCTGACGCAACGAACACATTTGAAATCCAAGTTTTAGATGGCTTCACATTCTCACAAAACACAAACCAAGATACTGTAACGATTTCTGAAGCCGGCGGTGCTCCAGTTCGTGGACAGCGTAGTTTTAATACTAGCTTAGCTCCAGTAGATTTCAGTTTCAGTACTTATGCTCGTCCTTATAATTCAGGCACAGCAGTTACTGCAGAAGAATCAGTATTATGGAACGCCTTGTTAGGTACAACTAGTCAAGGTACAGCTGCTGTTACAATCGGCGGTACTATTAGTGGCGCTACATATGCATTCAGTAATGGTGTTGGTACACTTACCATCGCAGGTACTAGCTTAACAGCCGTAGGCGTTGCAGTTGGTGATATTGTTACCGTTGGTAGCATTTCTACAACAACTCCAGCAACAAGCATTACAGCAATCAATGCTCCAGCAGTAGTTAAAACAATCAGTGGTACAAGTATTACTCTAGAGTATACTAACCCAACTACTACAGCAACTACAATCACAACTCCAGCTAGCATCAAGTTCTACAAGAGCGCATGGGCTCCAGTTAATACAGGTTTCTCTGTTGCTACAGCTGCTCAATCAAATGCTAACCAACTACAAAAGTTTGGTATGATTTTCGTTGTTGACTCAGTTGCTTATGCTGTTGACAACGCTGCTCTTGGTCAAGTAAGTATCGACTTCGGTTTAGATGCGATCGCTACACTAGCATGGACTGGTCAAGCTACACAACTACGTCAAATCACTACTAGCTTAACTGGTTCTACTTTTACTGGTGCTGGTTTTGCAGGTACAGCTGGTGCCAAGAACACTAGCGCTGGTTATATTACCAACAAGCTATCTACAGTTTCAATGAGCTTAGTTAACGCTATTGGCGCCGCAACAGCTGGCACTACATACGCAGTTGCACTAACCGGTGGTTCTATTACTATCAACAACAATATTAGCTATATTACTCCAGCTAACCTAGGTGTTGTTAACGTTCCAGTTACATACTACACAGGTACACGCGCTATTAGCGGTACTTTAAACGCCTACTTGAAGACAGGCGCTGGTGCAGGTAGCACAGGCCAACTATTAGCTGATATGTTAGCTGCTTCTGCAACTACAATTGAACCAATGGTTGCTCTACAGATTGCTATTGGTGGTGGAGCAAACACAGTTAAGATTGTTCTTGACATGCCTGCTTCTACAATCACTATCCCTTCTGTTGACGTTCAGCAAGTTGTTTCTACAGCTATTAACTTCACAGCTCAGGGTTATACACCAAGTACTACAGCTAACGCTAACGTGTTTGATCTAGAAGATACAAACGATATCGCAATTCGTTACTACGCTTAATTAGTGTAGTTTTTACACAAGGGGTGGCTTGATCACCACCCCTACTTTTTATTATATAATAGGATAAAAAATCCAAATGGCAAATATTTCCCTAAAAACTTTACTAGTACCTTCAAAAACTGTTGAAGTAGACTACCCTGGTTTAATTGGCTTCAAAGTATCAGTTAGCTTTTTATCACGTGAAACCCTTGTTGGTATTCGTAAGAAAGCAACTAAAACATCTTTTAAAAATCGTCAACCTGTTGAAGAACTAAATGACGACTTATTCTTGCAACTTTATGTTAAAGAATCCGTAAAAGGTTGGAGTGGTTTAAAATTGTCCCACCTAGAGCAGTTAGCTCCAGTTGACTTAACAGGACAAGACCCAGAAGCAGAACTAGAATATTCAGAAGAAAATGCATTGTTCTTGATGAAAAACTCTGCTAATTTTGATGCTTTTATTTCTGAGACTGTAACAGATTTGGGAAACTTTCAAACGAGCAACGACAAGAAATAAATAGGATGCTTGAATCATTTTTTCAGAATATGTCTGCAAAAATGACCAAGGAATCTTATTTTGAAATGTGCGAAGCTCTTGGAACTGAACCCCTAGAAGAAGAAATCCCTATTGAAGCGGATGACTTCCCCGAAGAGGTTCAAGAAGCCATTAATATATACTATAAGTTACGAGATGATTGGGATACTATGAACGGTATCTATCTCGGTAAAAGTTATACTGGCTTAGGAGATATTTTAGATATTTTAGAAGTACCAAAAGAAGATCGTAAGTACTTGCTGGAATGGATATCTGTTATGGATTCCGCCCGGTATAAAATGCTAGAAGCTCAAAGACCTAAACAATCAGAAAAATAGATAACCCCGTAAGAGAAATTTTACGGGGTTTTTCTTTGCTAAAAAATTCTGGTATTGACTTTCAACACCTTAGGTGATATAATAGGGTGGATGTAGAAAATACACATGAATTTTAAAAGCTTTTAAAGCTTAAAAACACGATTCCTAATAGGAGAAACTATGACGGGAATAAAAATAGAATATGATAAATTATATCAAAGGAGCGGTGGTTCAGTTGATTGTTCGTATCAGGGGTCTAATTTTGCTTCACCCTAGTTGAGGACATTCTAAAATTTTTTTCGGGTGAATACCTTTATTTTTATCAGTCTTTCGGTGAAGTTCGCTGGGGGTTCCTTCAAAATTCAGATAACAATCTTTTCCTCCGCGAATGTGACAGACCTGAAAGGCTTCTTGTCTCCCACATCACGTTACCCCCAAAACGAGGCTCTTTGATAAGAGAAAAACTCGTTTTGTAGCTGTAAGCCGAAGGTTTAGGCGGTTTAGTACGGGTTTACGCAACTTTTGCTGCTAACTTGTTCGCAGTTAGTGCTGCTTTTACAGCATTAAGAGAAGCAGCTGCAACAGAAAATCTTATCAAAGGTCTAGATCAGCTAGGTGCCGCAAGCGGTAAAAGCCTAGGAACTTTATCTAAACAAATTGCAGAAACCACAGGTGGAGCTCTTTCACTTCGTGATGCTATGACAGCGGTAGCACAGGCTTCTAGCGCCGGTCTTGGTAATAAACAGATTCAAGAATTAGCAGTTGTTGCTGCCAAGGCGTCTAACGCTCTTGGTATCGGAATGTCTGACGCTATTAGTCGATTAAGTCGTGGTATCTCAAAAATCGAACCAGAACTATTGGATGAAATAGGTATCTTTGTTCGTGTAGACGATGCCGTAAGCAAATATGCTTTATCAGTAGGAAAAACAACTACTTCGCTAAGCGATTTTGAAAGACGCCAAGCCTTCGCAAATGCAGTATTAGAGCAAGGTAAGGAAAAGTTTGCTGCTATTGAATCAGCTCCAAACCCTTACGACAAATTATTAGCTAGTATTACTAATTTGGCTACTGCAGGCTTAGAATTAGTCAATAAAGTACTAGCCCCTATAGTTAGTGTTCTAGCAGAGTCACCAACAGCACTGGCCGCATTATTTGTAACAATAGCCACAGTATTGCTAAAACAAGCAATTCCTGCTATTGGACAGTTTCGCGAAGGTATGAGAAAAAGTGCAGAAGATGCCCTTAAGTCAGCAGAGGCTTTCAAAGAATCTTTTGGTGATAGATTTCAAGGCAGGCTAGAACAGCGTTTCAAGCTGCCTGACTTACAAGCCGAAGTTAAGAAGTTTGAAGATAGATTAGCTAACATTAAACTTCCAAAACAACTAAGTACTGGTAGTGTAGGTAGACTGCTTACTTCTGTAGAGCAAGACCCTAAAGCGGTAGCTTCCGCAGAAAAAACTCTTGCACGACTTAACTCGCAAATAGAAACAGGCATAAAAGGCACTAAAGAAATGTCTGAAGCCCAAAAGGCTGCTGCTGTTCAAGAGCGTGATAATGTTCAAGCTATTATCGCACTATACAAAAAGCGTTTAGAGCTAACTAAAGCAACCAACGAAGCCCAAGGCGTGGCTGACAAAGATGTAGGTGCTCTTGACCCAGAAAAAATAGCACAAAGACGCTATGAAAATCTAAGAAAGAAAGCCAGCTCAATGGCCGCAGTATCTGCAGCTGCAGAAACTGCTCAAGTTACTGGTGTGCGAGACGCTTGGAGAGAACTATCAGCAACTGTAGAAAAAGAAAATATAACTGGTATAACCAAGTATACTACTCTAGCTAAGGGCGGCTTAACCGCAGTTGCCTCCAGAGTTATGGGTATTGCAGCCGCATTCGGCCCACTAGCAGAAGCAGCAGCTATTGCAATTGGTGTACTTTCTGGCATTGATAGTGTACTATCTCAAGCAACCAAAGAACAAGAAGAGTATACTAACAAGGTTGAGTCTACTAAAGAGGCTATAAAAACAGTTAATAATACTTTTGATCTTTATGTTACTAAGCGCAAAGATGCTTTTAGTATCGCAGGTATTGTTGCCTTTAATACTGCATTAGCAGGTACTTCAGATGCTTTCAAAGATCAGCTAGAAGCACTGGAAAAGTACAGAAAAGCTTCCGGCGTCTGGGACGTGCTAAAAGATACTGTATCCAGTATGTGGGGCGGCTCAAATCTACAAAAAGCTAAAAAGTCCGCACAAGAAAGTGTAACGGCCGTATTAAAATCACTAGAGTTTAGTAGTGGCAAAGGCAAAGCTATAGTAGACATTGCAGGAGCAATTGGAATTGATCCAAGTAAGATTAATGATACTAAAGCACTAAAAGAAGCTATTTCTGATTTAAATGAGTCTGACTTAAGTAAGTTAAGTGAGGAATTTAAACGAGTAGAAGAGCGTGAGCAGTTTACAACTAATGCTGCAAAAGCTTTTATTGAGAGTTTAACCGCAATAGATAAACTAGTAGATCAAATGATTCAGGCTAATGCCTTTACCGATTTACAAGGTAAATTAGGTGTTGAGCTAGTAAGTGCAGCACAAAAGTTCGCACAAGCATTAGAAGACCCACTAAAAGCGTTATTAGATATTGAAGCACTAGCCAAAGATCCTAAAGCTTTAGCGGTACTGGGAAATGTAAACCTCAAACAAATTTTTGACGCTACAAAAGCCGTTAAAGATCTTAATGAAGCTGAGTTAGACTTAGCCAAAGCTACCGAAGAAAAAGCTAAACAAACAGCTAATAGTAATGTTAGTTTAGCTGATGCAATGGACTCAGGCGGTCTTGGTGCACAAATCCAAGCACAAGCACAAGAGATTGCAGATGCTAATTATAACGAAGCAACTATTAAGCTTGGGTTACTAAAGAAACAAGCATCAGAGTTTGCACAAGCACAAGCAAACTTAATTGAAACTATAACCAATGAAGGCTTCAAACGTGTAATGCTAGGCTTAAAGCTAGCAGAAGAGCAAGCAGGAATTACTGTTGCCAGAGCCAAGATGTCTGTAGCAGCTTCAGCTGGTTTAGATACTTCAAGCCGAGAATTTGAACTAAGAACACAAGAAATTAATATTCAGAAAAGATTAGTAGATGCTTCTTATGAAGCTCAAATGGCTACTATGAAAAATACTGAAGAAATTTCCAAACTAACAGCCACCCAGCAGATATTAGCTGCTGAAGCCTTAAAAGCCAAGGGTGGAACGGCTGATGAAGTAAAAGCAAATGCAAAACTAGCTGAAAGCATGACCAAGTCTGCACAAAAGACTTTGAATATGTTTATGGCAAAAGATTTGCTAAAATTCTGAGATGGATCAAGAGTTTGATGCGGCTACTATTAAACTAGCCAAAAGTTCTATACAAGCAGATAAAATACCTGCTATGCAACGTAGCGCTGCACAGGCTAAATTAAATGCAGACCAAGAAGTTGCACGTATAGAAAAAATCACAAAAGAACGTGATTATCAACTAAAACTATCTTTAGATAAAATTGTTGTAGACAAAGAAGCAAAGACTATTGAATCAGATATTCTTAATACAGCATCGCAACTTAACAGCTATTCTTCAGAAAGCTTAATTTTAGCTAAAGCAGCTATACAAGACAAACTGCAAGAAGCTGACATTAGCAGCAAGCGTAAGCAACTAGAAGAACAATTAGTTAAAATTGAGCGTGAAAAGAAAAGCGCCACTGACCAGTCTTACCTAGACCAAAAGAAGTTAACTGAAGATAAACTGGCTAATTTAACAGCTGATGAACAAGCTAAAAAACTAGCGCTTCAATTAAATACTATCAAAGAAAAAGGTGCTGCAAAGCAAGCCGATATAGCTTTTAAAACTGGCATAGAAGTTCAAAACTTACAAACAGCTAATTCTGTTATAGAAACACGAATTAACCTAGAGCAAAAACGCCTAGATATACTAGCTCAGTCAGGTATGTTTGATGAACAAACAATTATCAGACTAAAAGCAGAAGCTGAATTACAGTTACAGAGTTTGAAGTACACAGAACAAGCCGCAAGACTTGCTGCAGACGTTCAACAAAAACAAGCAGCACTAAATAGTGCTAAAGAGTCGCAAACAGCCGCACAAAATGCCGCAAAAGCTGCTCCAGGTAATACTGCGCTTGGTCAAGCCGTTGGGCAAGCAACAACCGCAGTAACAAATGCACAAGCAGCCTTAGATGCTGCCACAGCTCAGCAAGATGCTGCTAAGAAAATCAATGATTTAACAACCACAAGCATTAGTAAGCAAGAGGAGTTAAACCAGAAGTTTGCTCAGCAAAAGCAATATTTAACCGATATTGCAAATCTTGGCACAGCGCTAGGTGCGGTATTCGGCGAGACTGGTACTAAACTTGGTGGAGTTATTAGTGGTTTTGAAGAGTTTGGTACAAAACAACTTAACTCAATTGCAGGTATTAAAGAACTTGGCAATCAAGCTAAAGATGCCTACAAGAAAGCTTCCGAGGCAGATGACTCAGAAGAAAGAGAAAAGTACATAAAACAAGGTTCAAAAGCACTAACCGATCAATCTAGACTACAAGAAAAGTCGGATCGTGAAGCAGTAGCAGGTAGCGCTAAATTACTTGGTGCAACCAAGAACTTGTTTAAAGAAAAAACAGTAGCTTACAAACTATTTGCAACTTTAGAAAAAGCCACACAGTTAGCTAGCTTAGCTATGGAACTAAAAGTCAGTGCTGCTAAAATCGGTGCTTGGATAACTGAAGTAACTGTAAAAGGTATGACAGAAGCTCAGAAAACTGCTTTTGAATCAGCAGGATTCTTTGCAAGACTACCTATGTATGTTTCTTCTATTTATGGCTCAACAATTGGTCAATTAGGTCCTATTGCTGGACCTGTAGTAGCAGCAGGCTTAGTAGCTGCTTTCTTAGGTCAGTTTACTGGTAGAAAAGCAGCTCCAGGCGGTTTTTCAGCTGGTGAACAACAAAAAGTACAAGGTACTGGTTTAAAATACGATGAAGCTGGAAAAGTAGTACAGCGTTCTGGTGGCGTCACAGGTGACGTAACCGCACTGGCTGATTCAGTATCTTCTAGTATTGATGGACTATCAAAAGAGTTCTTCTCATTATTTGGTAGTAATAGTAGCAGTAATATTGTAAAAGCACTAACTAAGATCGAAGACAACACTGGCGACATGGTCAAAGCCTTTTTAGGTAAATTAGTTGGTTTTGGAAGCGGTTCACAGTTTGGCACAGTAGAAAGCTCATCAAAAGTACTAGGTGGTTTATGGGGTAAAAGCTCTACTACTATTGCTGATGTTGGGGTACAGGTTAACGGCTTATTAGAAAACCTTGGTAAAGGTATTGGAGCTTTCCAACAGTATGAAAACATTATACAGAAAAGCTCAAGCTGGTTTGGTTTAAGTAGTAGTACTAACTATTACACTAATATAGCTGATATACCAAAAGCTGCTAAACAGGCATTGCAAGATATATTTGGAAATGTAGGTACAGTTCTAACAGAATCTGCTATAGCCTTAGAAGGTAACGCTTCTAGAGTTAACAATATGTTAAATCAAATACCTATTGACTTCAAGGTTAGTTTAAAAGGATTAACTGGTGAAGAAGCTGCAAAAGCTATTATGGCAGAAGTTAGTGTGCAGTTAAATGCTGCAGCCGAGAAAGTATTCCCTTACTTAGCGAAATACAATAGAATCGGCGAAGAAATGTATGAGACAGTTTCTCGTATTGTAAAAGAAGGTGAAGTGTTAACTCAAGGCTTAACAATGATTGGTAAGTCTATAAGCGGGTTTACTGCCGAGGTTACTGTTGCAATGCAGCAAGATTTAATAGAAAAATCAGGCGGTATTGAGAAATTTTCCACAAGTATTCAATACTACTTTGACAACTTTATAAGCGCACAAAAGCGATACGAAGTATCATTCTCTGCTTTAAATCAAAAATTTAAAGATGCTGGTATGACACTTCCTAAGACTAAGCAGGCTTATATGGCGTTAGTCGAACAAGCAGATACCACAACAGAAACTGGACGTGCACAGTTAGCTACGCTACTAACTCTTGCAGAACAGTATGATACTTTATTAGAAGCACAGGCTGAATCATATAAAGATCAAATAGAAACACTAACAGAAACAATCAGCAAGTTCCGTGATTTTGCTAAGACATTAAATGATTTTAAAAATAGTTTAGTGTTGAGTGCAAGTTCTACTGCAACACCACTTGAAAAATATGCAGAAGCTAAAACTCAGTTTGAAAGCACTTACGCCCTTGCATTAAGTGGCGACAAAGATGCTATGGGTAAGCTAACCGGCATATCCCAAACCTTCTTGGATCTGTCTAAGCAGGTTTATGCAAGCAGTGATGCGTACACTAAAGACTTTAATACTGTATTGGATAAAATCAATACTGCCTCTATTAGTGCAAGTGCAAGTGCTGATGTAGCTCAACTACAGTTAGATGCTATTAATACACAAATCAGCTTATTAAGTTCGATTAATACCAATATAGCAACAATAGCTGGCGTTCCTGCTAAAGCAGGTGGTGGCCGTGTTTCAGGACTAACCTTAGTTGGAGAGATGGGCCCAGAATTAGTAGACTTTACTACTCCTGGTCGCGCATACACAGCAGATCAAACTGCTGGAATGTTCGGACCTAGTAATGGTATAGGACCTGCTATTGGCGCAATGGTTGCTGAGATCCAACAACTTCGTGAAGAAGTATGTGCACTAAGAAAAGATCAACAGAAACAAACTGGTGATCTTATTATTAGTAACTATGATGCCAACCAAAAAGCGGCAGAAGAAGTTGCTACAGCAGTTGTTACAGCTTCAGCTGATAGTACTTGGACTGAGAGATCAAAATCTGAGATTAAGTAAAATAGATAAGGCCTCGAAAGAGGCCTTATTCTTAAAGGCTTTTGTAGTCTTTAAGAATAATAAGAGAGGATAATAATGATTAATTATCAAACTTGGTTAGAAACACCCAACATTGTAAGAGTAGCAATAGTACAAGTACAAGCACTAGTGTCGGGCAGTTTAACTACTAGATATATATCTACACATGGCGTAACAGTTGATGGCAACTTTTACGCACCAATTATCAAAGGCACAATATCCATAGATGAATCAATTTCTACCAGCTATGCCGCAAGTATTAGTTATGGCGATATTGAACTAATAAACGCAAATGGTGAGTACGATAGCTGGCTTCAAGATATATGGGTTAATAAGTCTGTAAAGATTTATATAGGACCCCAAACTGGAACAACTATATCAGATTTTGAGTTAGTACTAGATGGTATAGTAAGCGACATTGACTCAAAAAGTCGCAGTCAACTTAACCTTAAAATACGTGACAAATTAGAAAAACTAAATACATCTGTTAGTGAAACTTTGCTGGGTAACTACTATCAAGGAAATATTGTAGCAGAAGCCGTAGCGGTTAATCAGTATCGTAACAATTTAAAACCACTATGTTTTGGCGAAGTGCATAACATAAGCCCATTACTACTAGATTCTACTGATGCTTACTACTATATGGTTAACACAGAAGCAGTAGAACAAATCATAGAAGTTCGAGACAATGGTATACCAGTAGCATTTACAATAACACCTTCTACTATTAATTTCCCAGCAGGCAGTTTTAAACTACTAAGAACACCGGCTGGTACAGTAACTTGTTCAGTACAAGGTGTTAAGAAAACAGTAAATATAGGTGCAGCAACAACATCTTCAACTTATACAAATACTGCATCTAATACTATTGCCACTATATTAAAGCATTATGGGCAGACCCTTAACTATTCAGAAATAGACGCCACTAGTTTCGGAGCACTAGGCTCACAAGCTGTTGGTGTTTACGTATCAGATAGAACAAATGTTTTAGCCCTATGTCAGGAAATTGCTAAAAGCTGCGGGTTAATACTGTCCGTGACCAGAACGGGAGTAGTTAAACTAGTAGAACTAGATATACCAGTGTCAGCAAGTATATCAATAACCGAAGCAGATATGTTATTAAACACACTACAAATATCTCAAAAAGTAGATATTATGGCAGGTGTTAAATTAGGTTATGCCAAAAATTGGACAGTGCAAAATAATTTGTCTGCTAGTGCTATTCCTCAGCAACACAAAGAATTATACGCAACTGAGTGGTTAGAGAGTTCACAGATTGATTCCACAATTAAAACTAACTATTCAGTAACAACTGAGCCAGCTTTAGAAAATACTTATCTAATAGATAAAACACAAGCTGATGCAGTAGCTCTTAAAAAGCTAAACTTGTTTAAAGCACAAAGAAAAATATACACAATGACTTGTACAGCAAAAATGTTATCAGTACAAATAGGTGATGCAGTTACACTAACAGCTTCACGTTTCGGATTAAATTCAGGTGCTCTTGGTAGAGTAGTATCTACTAAGCCTAATTGGTTAAAAGGCACAATTGAGATAGGGGTACTAATTTAATGGCAACATTATTAAATGATAGAAATGAGCTACTGTATACATCTAGTAGCCGAGTAACCGGAGCAACCGTATCCATAAGTTCAGGAGTAGTTACAAGTCTAGTGGTACCAAAAGGTTCTACGGTTACAGTACCTGGATCTATTCCACTACAAGCCAATGTAATAGGTTATGTAGCTCCTAGCTTTACTTGGAGCTATAGATTTGGTGATACTGGGAACTTTACAGCAATTACTGGAACAGCTAATACTGTAAGTTTTACTTGCGATGCTGCGTTTTTAACAGCCGCAGGAACTAATACACTAGTACAGTTTAAAGTAGTCGTAGCCGAAACCACTGGAAGTTTAGGCATTAACCAATCTGAGTATACATTATCCTTACCTATCTTACGTGAAGGTGTTAATGGTAATCCAGGTATTAATAGTATAGTAGTAGTACTATATAAAAGAACAACTACTAATGCTGCGCCTGCGTTTACAGCACAAGACTTAGGTGCTAATTCTACTTATACATTTAATACAGGACAAGTAGTTGGTCAACCTACTGGATGGACACAAACAATACCGTCGGCTTCAACCGGTCAGTATTTGTGGAGTACACAGGCAGTAGCCGCTAGCACTGCTGGTTCTTATGCGTTTGCTAATACTCAGTGGTCTACACCAGTATTATATGCTCAAGACGGAGTAAGTGGTACTAACACAGCTATTATATATGCGTACCAAAGATCAGCAACGGCATTAACAAGTAATCCAGGCGCCGTAGATTATAGTTTTAGTACCAATGCTATCACTACAGCAACTTTAGCTAATAGCTGGTCTAAAACTATTCCTGCCGGAAATGATCCACTATATGTAACACTAGCAACGGCAGCATCTACCGCCGGTACAGATTCGGTTTTAGCCACAGAGTGGACAACTCCTGTGTTAATGGTAAAAGATGGTACTAATGGTATAAATAATGCAACCATTTATCTTTATGCCAGAAACAGCAATAGTTCAACAGCACCAGCACTAGCTACTACTGGTTCAGCTACTTACGATTTCACAACAGGTGCAATTAGTGGAACACTTCCATCTGGTTGGACTGCTACTATTCCTGCAGAAGCAAATGGCAATGTTATTTGGGTTGTACAAGCAACAGCTGCTGCAAATACAAGTACGGATACTATTGCAAATACTGAGTGGAGTACCGCACGTGTATTAGGTCAACAAGGATCTAACGGTGCTCCAGGTACTCGTGGTTCAAGACAGTTATATGATACTAGCTCTAGCTATAGTGCCACCTATGTATATTTAACAAATTCAGCAGGTGCAGTTAGCTATGCTGCAAGAGCAACAGCTTTAATAGCCAGCGCTACTAGTGGTAGTACGCCTACTACGCCTATCAAGGGCGATACAGTTACATTTTCAAATAATACTGCTGGTAGTGAGTATGTTTACACTATTACTCACGACGGTACAAATTGGGTAACTCCAGGTACTGTTATTGATGGTAGTTTATTAGTGACCGGAACTGTTACTGCTGCTAAGATTAACTCTAATGGTTTAAGTATTAGAGACAATGCCGGCAATCTAATCCTTTCTGCTGGAAACACTCTTGCAGCTAGTTCTNCGCAGGATAGTGTTTACACTGACTTATCCAATGCACCAAGTGGTATTAAAAATAGCAACATTAGCTTATCTTCAGCTGGGGCTTTAACTGGTGCTGGTGGTGGTGCAGTTACTATTGCTGGATTAGGTACTACAGGAAGTTTTGGTGGTGGGCAAATAGCTATTAACACAGACTTTTTAGTTAGTACAAATGGACTACCTTATGGTTACGCTATCTATAATAATGGTGGTTTTAGTATAACAAGTACTGTTTCTGCAGGTGGTGTTCTTGGCAATGCCAAATATTGGAGATTACAGGCAAATGCTGCCGTTAACAATACTTTTGGTTTCTACCTTAATAATGCTACTACACTATTTGGTGGTTGGAAAGCTAACACTACTTATATTATAAGTTTCTATGCACGAAGTGGCACACTTACTTCAAACTTTGGTGACCGTTGGAATCAAACACCTCCAAGTTCTGCTGCTGTATTAAATCCAGCCTTAAGTACAACTTGGCAGAGATATGTTTGGAAAATCAACTTCGGCACTAGTGCCATAGATGGTAATGGCTATTGGACGTACCAAGACACGATACCGAGTGGGGCTTATATTGACTTCTCCAATCTTCAGATTGAAATAGGTGAAGCAGCTAGTGGTTGGTCACCAATATCATGGGTAGATTCCGCAGGTAATATTCAAGGTGTAAATGGCGGAGCTGGTACAGGTGTAGCTAACTCCAATATTAGTATTAGTAGTGCAGGTGCTTTAAGCGGGGCAGGCGGAGGTACAGTTAGTATCAGCGGCTTAGGTTACACCGGTGCATTAGATGCTAATAAAACTTATGTTGATGGTAGTGGTAATATTCAAGGTGTTAGTAGTGGCGGCGGTACTGCAGTTTCTAACACTTTAGTAGAAACTTTAAGTGTCGTAGCAGGCACTGGAATGGCCGTTAGCGGCAGCACTTTCATAAAATCAGGAAGCAGTAGTGCGTGGGATGGGCAAGTATATAGCAAAGATAGTTATGTAGGCGGAGCTTATGTAGCGTTCTCGGCCGTCCAAACTAGTGGCACACTTATGGTAGGCTTAAATTCTGATCCTACGCTTAATGCTAGCTATAGCAGTATTGATTATGCCATATATTTGGATTACGGTACCGTACGTATATACGAAAATGGGGCTAACCCTGTAACTGATGCAGGTACTTTTGTAGCCGGAGATAGATTTTCCGTAACATATGACGGATCTAATATAAAGTATTATAAAAATGGGTCTGTACTACGTACAGTTGCAGTAAGTATAACGGATCCGTTATACTTAGACTCTAGTTTTGCTGCCTCTGGCGGAACGGTTAATAAGGTTAGTTTTGGGCCTTTAACTTCAAATGCTTGGGCTGCGATTGGTGGAGCAAATAAACCTGCAGATAATGCTAACAAAACTTATGTTGATGGTAGTGGTAATATCCAAGGCGTAAGTAGTGGAGCTGGCACAGGTGTAGCTAATTCCAATATTAGTATTAGTAGTGCAGGTGCTTTAAGTGGAGCAGGCGGCGGTACAGTTAGTATCAGCGGCTTAGGCTACACCGGCGCACTAGACGCTAACAAAACTTATGTTGATGGTAGTGGTACTATACAAGGTGTAAGTAGTGGTGCAGGAACTACGGTAGACAATGCTCAAGTTAAGGTAGGTGGAACTAACTTTTTCTTAAATAGCAGTAGATTCACAGGACTTTCAAACTGGAGTAGTAATGGTGGTACAGTAGAATTAGATACCAGCGTTACATATGGTGGATACAATACCGTTAAAATATCTGGTAATCAATATGGTGCACAACATGGCCCCATAATGAGATTAAAGGCCGACACACTGTACACAGTATCGGCTCTTGTTAAAGGATCTACAAATGCATTGACCGGAGCATACGATAGTAATCTACACATTCAGTCGTGGAGAGACGAAGATACTGGAAATGTACACCAAGAAACTCCTATTGGTGGTGATTATGCTATTACAACTTCGTGGAAAGTAATATATCAAACATTTAGAACTCCAGCAAGCGCAAATGCTACGTACTGTAGATTTTACTTCTACCCCCTAGCTACTGGGTTTACGTTAAATATTGCTTATACTAAACTAGAAGAAGGTAACAAGCCTACGGACTGGACGCCAAATCCAGAAGAAATAAAAAATACTAATGTTAGTATTAGTAGTGCAGGCGTTTTAAGCGGTGCGGGCGGTGGTACAGTTAGTATTAGTGGGCTTGGCTATTCAGGTGCATTAGATGCCAACAAAACTTATGTAGACAGCACTGGTAATATTCAAGGTGTTAGTAGTGGTGGTGGCACAGTAGTAAACAATAACTACATTGAAAACGGCGTCCTACACATTTACAGGCCTTTAGGCGCATCAGCTTCTGTAAATGAATCCAACAAAACAGGCGCTATTAAAATTCGTCTACCACAAGGTTGGACTGCTACTATGCTCAAGTTCTATGTAGAAATATATGAGTATAATTCAGGAGGCCCTAGTTCTTATAATATAGGTGGTTATAATTATACTGGTAGCGGCGGTTACTGGGTTAACACTTTTGCCACTTATACAGGAACGCCTGGAAATGTAAGACCCGTATACTTTGGTTACGATGCTAGTGGTTATTGCTGCGTTTGGATTGGTAATCCAGCAGGCACTTGGCAGTATCCCCAAGTACGTATTATAGATTTTAGTGCAGGGTATTCTAACTATGAAGAAGTTAAGTGGGCTACAGGTTGGTCAGTTGGTTGGGATACGGGAGCAGCCACAAACGTTACCGGAACAATATCAGCCCCTACACCTGGCGGAACATTATCCGGTGCAAACTCTATTACTAGCAGCAATGTTGGTAGTTTAGTAAATACCAATGCCGGCCTAACTAATAGTCAGATTAGCGTATCTGTAAGTGCTGCCGGAGCATTAACAGCTGCTGGTGGACCAACAGCCTCTGGTACAGTCACTATTAGTGGGCTAGGCTATTCAGGTGCATTAAACGCTACTTACGGGGCAGATTGGGCAACCAACGTGACTGGTGCCGCTGCTGTGAATACTGCAATCAGTACTGCACAATTAACAGCAGATGCCAAATTAACAAAAGGCGGAGCAGATACGCTAACCGGGCCTATCTCACTAAATGCAGCAACTGCTATTTTAGTAGGTGATACTACTAACGGACTATACTTAGGCAGTAATGGTATAGTTGGCCGTAAGAGTGGCAATACTATGTTTTATGTAGATAATGCAGGAAATGCTGCTTTTGCAGGAGATATTACCGGAGCTACAGGAACCTTTAGCGGAACCGTGTCAGCTGGAGCTGTTGACGTTTCTCGTCTAAGTGGACAAACTCAAAGTTTTGTTGGTACTAGTGGCTCTGTTACTACCGTAAACGATTACTCTGAGGTTACCCTTACTATTAAAGGTGCCGGTGGTGGTGGTGGCGGTGGTGGGGGTAGGTATCTTGTCTATCAAAGTATTTATTCTAATGGAGGTGCCGGCGGAGCTGGTGGAGCTGGAGGTTCGTATATTAAGACTGTAACAGGTGTAGCAAATGGTACTACTATTTCTTACTCTTGCGGTACTGGAGGGGGAGGGGGTGCTGGTTCACCTTACACTAACACATCAGGTTCTGCAGGAAGTGCAGGAGGTCAGTCATCAGCAACAATATCTGGAACATCATACATTGCTGGCGGCGGAGGCGGTGGTGGTGGCGGACCTAGCCAAGGTGGTGGTGGTGGATCAGGTACTCCTGGTACACAAGGTACGGGCGGTGGTACTGGTACCACGGGTGGGGGTTCTGCAGGGGGTGCCGGCGGAACAGGTATGGATGGTAGTGCTTCTACATTAGGGCAGGCAGGCGCCGCAGGTAGTGCTGGCAGCGTGGTTATTCAAATGTATAATCCTAATGGTGTTCTTCGTCGCGATGAATGGAATACGTTGATAACGCACTTAACACAACGCCCACAGCTAACATATCTTGTGCATTTAAGGTAACTGTGGTGTTGTTTTTTAGTGTCCAGTCCACAGAATAGTCGGGAACTATCTGAGACAGTT
>CAJPEX010004503.1:0-15991 GCA_905338405.1 Notodromas monacha | reverse complement strand
GCATAGTTCGAAGCTCGTAACACAATAAACATTTCAAGAATATGATCACTGTGATGTTACTTTTGGAATCGTATGTAATTAATACGCAAATTGGAGTCTTATTTACAACATGCATAAATTCCTATCAAAATCAATGCACTAATCACGCTGGCATACAATTATTCATTTACAACTTTTTTCCAAACAGTCCATGCTGTTACTTATAGTGCTGTTTTCTTTTCTCCGGTGAATACAATCATGAAAAATCGAATACAACCCGTATCGACAATGGCTCATATTTCGCTTTCACGACAATTTGGAAAAACATTAAAAATATGCTTTTTTAAGACAAGTAATACGGGAGCATTGATTTTGCTTTTGATGGAAAAATTTTCTTACAATGTACACATTTTAACTGGAGAAATTCTTTGATATAAAATAAAACTCATTCCAGAAAATGGTTTACAAAAAACCAGTTCCCTTGAGAGCGCTGGTAATTTCATTGTGCAATGATGATTATGAAAAAAATCATCAAATTATGGTAAATGAAAAGTCTTGTCTTCATTTCATCATGACCATATCTTTACCTTGCTTTTGATTGTCCTGTCCCTGATCAGACATGTCACAGAGGCGATTATGTTTGCTCAGTTCTTTACATAATTATTCGGGATGGAAATTTGTCACGAACTGTAACGTGCTTCTGAACTGAAAAAAAATGCATGACCTCGTCAGCGAGGTATTTTTCTGAAAAAGGGACACTGTCAATAGAACATCATTGTGGAAAAAAATTTTAGGGCTCATATATACAACCGTGGGCCTAGGAAATATCAGAATTTCGACGCAAAAAAGAATTTTCGCAACAGATTATTTTTAAACCAATTGGTCTATCTGTTAACTGCAGTAGAAGTTTAATGCCAAATTCCATTTGGGTCTGCCTGACATAAATATTCACTCAATTTTTATTCAGGTCTGTCAATTTTATTGTAATTTGAGATTATATTGTAGAGTGATGAAAAATCTGAATGAATGTAATATGATCCAAAGAGGCACTAAAGTGAGACCTCAAAATGTGGACATAATTGGTTCGTTAACAGTGCCCCTATGCTGGAATATCTGCATTTTGGACATGGTTTTCCTGTAGACTTCAATTAGAAAAAATTTAATTGGTTCTCCAGTTCATGGAAAATTAGGAATAAATCCTTGAACAATCCAAAAAGATGTGCTTCTCAACTTGAAGAAACAGGTGATATAGCTATTTAGAAAAAAGAAACCCCCACAGAATATGATCCTATCTGGCATGAAACTGAATCAAAAATAATAAAAAAAGTCTGTGTCTTGCTATCCTGTGCAGCCCAGATGATAGAGAAAACTAAATAATAAGCACAAAATGAACCTGTTTTCTATCATAATTTCAAGTACATATAAAATGATTTTCAGTTCAAACTTCTGTAAACATAAATACATAGCTCAATTTTTTCAAGAGATATTCAAAATTATAAATAATTATAGTAGATTAAAAAATTAATCTAAAAAACCACGTTTTCAAAAAGCAAAAAATAACCTTAAATGTGGTGCGCATCTATTTCATTTGTATTTCACTTCTTCCCAACAATCTCCATGCGCACCACGTTTAAGGTTATTTTTTGCTTTTTGAAAACGTGGTTTTTTAGATTAATTTTTTAATCTACTATAATTATTTTATTCTTTTTAAAAAATATTCTTAAAATTAATTTTTTCACAAAAGATTGCATTGTCATCAGTTTCTAGGCTATCCTGAAAGTTTCAGCTTGATAGCTAGTCGGGAAGTGAGTGAAATTTGAGTTTCAAAATTTGATCCGGACAAACAAACAGACAAGAAAGTGAGTTAATAAAAACGTGTTAATTAATTAGAAAAAAAAATGTTCCAGGGGGTGGGATTGAACTCGGACCTCTGCGACCAATTCAGTTCACCATGGGTTTTTTTCTTGGGGCCAAGGAAAACCTGCTCAAAGTTTTATTATAGAAATCTACTATAATTATTTTATTCTTTTTAAAAAATATTCTTAAAATTAATTTTTTCACAAAAGATTGCATTGTCATCAGTTTCTAGGCTATCCTGAAAGTTTCAGCTTGATAGCTAGTCGGGAAGTGAGTGAAATTTGAGTTTCAAAATTTGATCCGGACAAACAAACAGACAAGAAAGTGAATTAATAAAAACGTGTTAATTAATTAGAAAAAAAAATGTTCCAGGGGGTGGGATTGAACTCGGACCTCTGCGACCAATTCAGTTCACCATGGGTTTTTTTCTTGGGGCCAAGGAAAACCTGCTCAAAGTTTTATTACAGAAATCTACTATAATTATTTTATTCTTTTTAAAAAATATTCTTAAAATTAATTTTTTCACAAAAGATTGCATTGTCATCAGTTTCTAAGCTATCCTGAAAGTTTCAGCTTGATAGCTAGTCAGGAAGTGAGTGAAATTTGAGTTTCAAAATTTGATCCGGACAAACAGACAGACAGACAGACAGACAGACAAGAAAGTGAGTTCATAAAAACATGGTAATAAAATTAAAATGTTCCAGTTTTGAAATATGCTGAAAAAGTGTCTGCATGTTGACATATTGTCAAGATGTTTGGCCCAATTTTTTTTACATTTTCAAGTGACCCCGAGATAAATTTTCCGTATGTCAGGGTGTCTGCATTTTGGTGTATCACTGTTCTTCATCTTTTAGTGAGAATACCAGGGTTTTTAATTAGACCAAATTTTTTTGGATTTCTTTTGGGTTGAATGTGGTATATTGTAGTCATTTTGGTGGTGTTCAGAGGAAAAAAGGGACAAACCCTTCGTTCCTCAGACCAGAAGACAATTCACATTGTGAACTGAAAATTCGGTCGTGCATTTTCGTACCCCAGCACATGAGAGAATACCACTTGCATGACAAACACTGTAACGAACATTCACTCATGTTATTGCGAAAATAAACGCCTCATCGAATGAATGCAGTGATATATCAGTTGGCAAATCGAAGTCACGCAATCCTCAGGGTCAGCTAGAGAAAACGAAGAGAACCACCCTTTACTAAAAGAAAACATGCTTAACAGCAATTCCTTTATCAACGAAAGTGGACCAACAGTGGAAAACATTAAGCTTTCTTCTTTATTTTTTAAAGCCATAATGAATTGATTTTCGGGACGAAAAACTGGTCGCAGTTTCTGCTCACCTGGCATTCATAACACTGCGGCTCGATTTCTTATATTATTTGAGCAATTTCCAGACACGGTTGAACTAAAAATTGGCGGATTATTTTGCCATTAAATCTTTTCAAAATAACATATTCTGTTTCAAAGTGGAGGGTGGTAGAATGTTTATTTCGCAGCAAATATAGGTTCAAAACGTTGAAATGCATTTGTGTACTTCTCTTACGGGATTTCCAAAGATAATTCTTGATTTTTCTCGAGAAAACCCGTCATTCAATGATGTGTACTTCCGAATTGCGTCGTAACGGGTCAAAAATTAGAAGAAAAATGACTCACAAATCATTTAAAAAGGAACATTTTCAACAGAGATATCAACCTTGAGAATCAAGGGAGACTAATTTTGGTGTCAAAGCGGGATTTAACGTTTCTTTCCAAATTCGGAGAAAGTGATACAACACAAATTTTAACAGGACTATATTCACATCCAGGTTATGCATATAATCAGATTTTTAAAATTTGAAGGTCATCATTCATTTTTTAATCCTCATAAAAGTCATTATAAACTCCAACTTCTATTTCCTTTCAGAAAATGGGTATCCATAACATGGAGTTGTCAGTGTTACTTTTCCTCGTGTTTATCTCAGCATCCGCATTTGGAGAATTATTTTCAATTACTCAAGGTGCATCCATGATCCTCGGCCCACAACCAACTGTGTTATCCACAGGATCCAGTTTGGAATGCGCTGTTCAATGTATGCTTAACAATGACTGCAGTGCATTTCTTTTTCAAGGTGATTCTCTTGAAAATTATTATAATCCTTGGATGAGAGCAGGTCAAATGCCATTTGTTGAATAGAAGAATAAGAAGAGAGAACCAGTGAAAATTTTCTTCTGCACCAAGATATTTTTAGCATTATTCTCTCTCTTGAGTCTGATCTCTTGGTGAATTAATAGCATTATCATTTTAATCTGATTCGTGCACAAATATGGTGTTGTGATTTATTGCGTTTGATTTGGAGTTTTGAATCCTGGAATCCTACATTCTGGATTTTTGTGATTCAGAAAACTGAATAAAATTGAGCACAAAAAGATGAACAAATATTCCAGGTGTCCCCTTCAATATACCTGTCAAATCAATCAAGGCCGTTTCATGAATGATTTGTGATTGTTTTGATAAAATGAAAAGAATATCACTCTTTTTTCTAAAAGTTGGCAGTCTTCATTCATTGAAATACTGTATTTTCCAGATCTTGGAGATAATTTTTCAAGTTCTAACTGTTCATAAACAGAAAATTCTGTGTATAATTCAGTGGAATCCAAAATTAAATTGTATTTATACTGGAGTAGGTCAGGTACAAAATCAAAAATACTCCACTCAAAATTCCTTTTCTTCATCAACCTTAGTTGAAGGAATTGTTATGCTTCTTTGCAGGAAACACCTATGAATGTTACCTTCTTGGCATGTTACCAACGTCTTCAACCTCCAAGGAAAATTATTCAAACAGCACTACTGGAACATTGTTCATGTCTTCAAAATGTGAGAAGATTATATGTCAGTTATGATGGTTAGAAGTTCTTGATTGTTCAAAAGCAGAGTTGAGTTGTTTGGTTCATGCATGATGACAGTATCTTCCTGGCAGAGTTCCATTTTTGTTGCAATCTTGAATTCAAAGTTGTGTGCCCCAATCATCAGATCACCTGAGTGGATTCCAGAAGCAAAACCAATCAGGACAATTCATTAACTCCGCCCAAGACATAATTGTTGATTCAGCTGGAGACTGTGCTCTTGCATGCGGACGTACAGAATCTTGCACATCATTCAGTGTGACACCAGTTGAGACCTCTCAGAAAAAGGGCATGTTGTGCAGGATCCCTCCTCCTGCGGATACCTACTGGAAAGAAAACAATGAAACAACTTTGTACTTTGGTAAGAATGAAAGGCTTCTTGATTCCGTTAGTTTACATGCAAGATCGTTCTGTATATCTTATCATAAAAATCTGGATAGTTCAAATACTCAAAACAGTTTTAAGATCATACTTATCACAGGTAAGGCTCTGATGAAAGTAAAATACAGCCTTCATTTTTATTTGAAGTTTTCAGATGATTTACCTTGATTCATAAATTTTCGGGAATATTTCATGTCACATGCATCAATTCAAAAGATGAAATTGATCAAAGGCTATGCTTTGATCACATGTAAACTTTACCCCTGTGAAACGGACCTAATTTTTGCTACAGACTAGTCTGTTATGTTAAAAATCAGTTGTGGGGATCCAATTATTCAACTTTCTTTTACTTTTTTCCATTCATTTTAATCCAACAGAATTTTGTTAGGCAGATTTTGTCCATTAGGCAGGAGGAAGTACTACCTCCAGAGGCAAGGTCTGTTTGGCAAAGAGCTGACTGTATACATATTGAAAGGAATATGGAAAAGTCCAATAAACGAAATCCCAGCAACTTGAGCAACATGAATTTGTCATTAAAGTAAAGTAGGTTTTGTCAGTTAGAAATTCAAATTGAGGCATGCCTTTGACTCAAAAATAAAACTGGGAACCAATGAGAGATGTTACTAAAACTTGAGCAATTGCTTTTTACATTCTATCATCATATCCCATGATAATGTTGAATAGACACATGCATATTTTTTTTCAATATCTGAGAAATAACCAAGCCTTTCTCTTGTATGTCACTGACTGAATAATGTTCATTAGGAGTGGAAATTTCCAGTCAACTAAATAATGTACAGTATTACAGTTTCCATTTTAATTCATTTTAGAAATCAAGATGATGATTTTTTTGTAAAGCCTAATTCAGAAAGGAGGTCAAATTCGGATGATGATACATTTTTGAAGAAATATTTATATTCCATGAGTTGCACAAAAATATTACAGTATTTCTTTTTTCAGAACCGCCTTTACCTTACTTAAGTGAGGTTCAGTTGGTAACAGATGGAAATTTCTACAAGGTGACATATGCCGTTGACGAGCTTCTGATTACTGCTGACCTCATTAAGAAATGCGAGTTTTTTGGTGGAGCCCTTGCTCCAATGTATCCCCGCAAGAGGGCAGCAGCTATAGAGGCTATGCATGTCAAAGCATTTCCTGATTCACTTATTAATGGCTGGTGGACTTCAGCTGTTGGATTTGGAACAGCGGATGGAAAGGTGTTCATACCTGCATGTAAGGGCATTCATCCATTAAGCTCAATTTTTTTCATAGACGTCACTTGAGAAGTGTAGAGGCCATTTTATTGATTTCTATAATTGTTTTTGATGGTATTTTGTGCTCAATTGTTAGTAGAGGAAGTACCTTCCACTTGTATCAGGGAGTACATGATTTTGTACATTTTTTGCCTGCATGATAGCATTTCGGTATTACCTGCAAAACTTATTTAAACCCAACTGAGCTGAGTGACCAAATAGAAAAAAGTTCAACAGTTCTCTGAAATAACAAAAAATGAATTTCAATTAGTACTTTTCTTTTTCAGATGAGAGGATGGAGATTTATATCACTGAACATTTTCCTGTCCTTTGTGCATAATCTTATATTTTCAACAAACACCTTTTTTTCAGACATTGACAGAGTAGACCTTCAATTTTTTATACCTTTGAAGATCATTTGATCAACAACGTTTATTGAATAAAAATGAATGTATCACTCAACTTGTAAGAAATTTTGAGAATAGTACACTCCAAACTCCCAAAGAACAAGTCAGAAGAATTAAAAAAAAACATTGATAAGGAGTTTTGGAGTTTCCCATATTTAAACTTTTCCAGGAAACATTTTTAGAATTTCCTGGTGATACCATTTATCATGTTTTCTGCCTCAAACTTCAGGGTATAAGTAAGTGAAGAGGGTGCAAACTTCTAGGCACGAATCAGATCTTCTCTACAAGTCACTTATTCTGTCACTGCTTTAAAAGGGAAACATATTTGCATTAAAATTTTCTATCCACCTCAAAAATGACTTTCTTAGCTTAAAGTGGGAATTTTTAATTTTGAATGACTGCTGTTTATGTCATGCATGGATCAGTCAGAATGCATATAACTGAATCAAGACATACAGCAAAAAACATTCAATCGGCAATGAGTCTGGAGCAACAAAATATCTTCCTACCCAGCAAATAATTTGGCGTTTCAAAATGCGTTTTATACGCATTTCTAACCTCTCTATGTTATGCCTACTCAGGATTTTAGTTAATGCATACCTTATAGGCGTTTTAAAACGCCCTCTAGTTACAGCTAGGTATTTATCCAGGCGTAACTCAAGTTACGCCTGGATAGGATTGATTATAATGCAGNCCTATACTTTAAACATTTTTGATGAGCTTTTCTTGAGTGTAGCAGGCAGGCGTTTCAAAACGCCTGCCTGCTACACTCAAGAATTTATATTTTTTCAGATTTTCCTGGGTGTAACATGGAGCATTTTGAAACGCTCTGTGTTACAACCAGGGAAAATCTGAAATAAACAGTTTTTAGCATTGTAACAGAAAGGCATTTTAAAACGCCTGCCTGTTACAACCAAGGGAAATCTGTAGAAATCAGTTTTTTGGGATTGTAACAGATAGTCATTTCAAAATGCCTGTCTGTTACAGTGCCAAAAACTGTTCATTACAACTTTTCCTTCTTTGTAACATGGAGCATTTTGTAACACCAGCCTGTTACATTCTTTAAAAGTTATTTTTTATTTTTAACAGTATTTTTAACATCAAAATTTATATTTTGTGGTTTTGTATTATTGCAACAAACTGATGCAAAAAACAGAAAAATCTGCAACATTGTGTTTGTCGCATCAGTTTGTACACAATGTTCTCTGTCGCCAGTATAATACTGTATAATACTCTGTTGCCAGTATAATACTCTGTCGCCAGTATTATAATGGCAGTATAATACTGGCAACAGAGTAAGCTACTGCCAGTATAATACTGGCGGTAGGGTACTCAACCCTACCGCCAGTATTATACTGGTGACAGAGAACATTGTGTAGCTTACTCTATCGCCAGTATAATACTGGCGGTAGGGTTGAGTACCCTACCGCCAGTATTATACTGGCAGTAGCTTACTCTGTTGCCAGTATTATACTGCCATTATAATACTGGCGACAGAGTATTATACTGGCAACAGAGTATTATACAGTATTATACTGGTGACAGAGAACATTGTGTACAAACTGATGCGACAAACACAATGTTGCAGATTTTTCTGTTTGTTGCATCAGTTTGTTGCAATAATACAAAACCACAAAATATAAATTTTGATGTTAAAAATACTGTTAAAAATAAAAAATAACTTTTAAAGAATGTAACAGGCTGGTGTTACAAAATGCTCCATGTTACAAAGAAGGAAAAGTTGTAATGAACAGTTTTTGGCACTGTAACAGACAGTCAAGGCATTTCAGAAGAAGCTGGGCATAACAGTGATGCATAACAAATGCATTTTTTAATGCGTAACTGTTATGCGCAGCAATACCTGTAACAAATTATTTGCTGGGTAGACCAGTGTTCCCCAAACCTGTGGTCTGCATACCAGCACCAGTCTGTTGAAGCTTTTTTTAAATCCCCAGAAAAATTCCTTCAAAATAACTAAATTAGTAAAGTATTATTCAATTCTGTTATTGCAATCCAAAGTTTTGGAGACAATGTCAGTGGAAATTATCTCATGAAAACTAAAGTGTTGGATTTTTTCCTTATTGCAATTCAGACATACAGTAGGTTCATCTGCTGAAATATCTTACTCTTTGTTTTCAACCTGAGAAATATTTCTTCAAGCCCAGCATCCTATTTTTTTTTAACATTTCCACTTTTTATCTGCTTCACATGTTCTCAAGTTAATATTTGCAAGAAAATTTCATTTCTGAGGCCTGTGTATGGCAGGAATTTTAAAATTTTCTCCTGGTCATCAAAAATTGTACAGAACAGTGCCCTCCGAAAAAATTTTATGAGAATGTGACAGTCTGCAAAGGATTTCATCAAAATTTGCTGGTCCTGGAGCCCAAAAAGGTTGGGAACACCTTCATGGACAACACGTTCTTCTTGCTCATTTTACCATTCTATGCGGAATTTTAAAGCACATGAAAATTGATCAACTCCTTCTTATTTGAAAAAATAGTGGGAATCAGCATAACCCCATCACTGACTGATCCAGACCAGGTGTGGTTTGGAAACAAATTGCCCACCATTCAAAACAACGACTGCATTGTGATGATAATGTCAAATACTGGCATTTACGCTTGGCATACCAGCGGAATCACATGTACAAGCGCGATATCAGGAATTTGCCTATTATCCACAAACACTCACAAGTTTTTACTCAATGCTGAGCTGGAAAATCCGGGGTTGAGCATAATGTTGCCAACAAATTCAGAATGTGCCCGGATGTGCAAGCAGCAAAATATTGGCCAATGTCGAGGCTACAGCACTGAACAAATGTCAAATGGTCAGGTTCTGTGCAAATTGCCTACACATGGAGACATATATTGGACTGCAAAAGCATCTGCCAAACTTTATTATTGTGAGTTCATTGTAATTTTCATTCAATATTGTACAATTTAATCACAACAAAGCTACCAGTAATATCTGAAAACAATTCAATATAAAAATATATCAAGATTTCAGGTCAGTAAATATCCAGGAATATTTTATTTATTTAAGACTGTATTCCTAGTTCTTTGGTATTTCAGGTTTTGTTTTAGAGATTTTGAGAACTTTGGAGAACCTTAAAATTTACTGAAAAATCATTAGAAGCAAACAGCTACTGCCTGAACAAATGTGAAGAATAATTTTTACAATGAGGTCAGTGGAAACAGGATTCCTCAGTGCACTGCTGTAATTCCAATCTTGAGCCTTGCCAGCATGAGCAATGTTGATTCTTGAATTTTGTTAGCATAAGAGGAGCTGAATTTGTTGCCTGTTGACAATTTTAGAGCAATTAGATGATAATATATCTTGTTCAAGAAATTATTGATTTTGGGGAATGGAAATCCTTGCAGTTCAAGGACAGCAAAAGTTGAACTTTTCTTGGCGGTCCTAATTGATTCATTGTAGCAATATTATATCTAAAACATTTCAATTTATTCACTAAACATGCAATGATTTTATGAAGCATTTTTCATTACTCTCATCCTTGTACCATACAGACCAGCCTGCAGCTGAAGAGATTCCAGCCGGCTTCTCTCAGGCTGAAGATGGGAGGTACTACAAAATAGTGACCAGTGCTTCTGGAGTGAGTCAACGTGACTCATTACTGGAATGTCAGGCATTGGGAGGCACTTCCCTAGCATTGCCGTATCCCCAAAAAAGAGCAGAAAAAATTGCCAAGTTGATGCAAGCAGTTGGAGTGACCAGTGCCTGGACTATTGGAAAAGGAACTGCAGCAGGAACCTTGGTAGTTGAATGTGAGTACAGTATTGAATTAGAAACCACTTTGAAATTGTCTAATTTTCTTCAAGACTATTTCGGTTTTGGCAGTGAAGAATTCAGGTCCATGAAGTAGTTTGGGTGAATTTCCTTTGGACTTGAGGTTTCTTTAAATTTTACATAACATTGTAAACAATGCCTAAAATTGTTTAAGAATAAGGAAGGATACTGGATTCATCATGTGGAATTAGGAAATCATAAATTTCTATGAAGAGACCTACTTTACAACAGTACTGGTAACGTGGTAGCAACATGCACCTAAAAATCATATTTACTGAAGTACTGCATGCCCTTTTTCTCAAAATTGAGAAGAAAGTAGGAGGTGCTTGTCAAAAGCAGGGTTAAGATTTCCAAAAAAGGTTAGAAATTTAGGGGCGCGTCACATTTGAAAATAATTGAAAATGTTGATGGGAACTTTTTAAAATATTAAATTCAACATATTTTGAATTCATGTGTAAATTTGGATTTTGTAGTCTCATATTTTAGAAATGTTGTCATTTTTAGAGTCACTAAAATAGGGTGCTCATCTTACTTGAGATAAGTTTTCATTAAAATACGTTGTGGGGGAAAATGGGGGGGGGGGTGTTATACTTATATGAAGTGTCGTAATTGAGTAAATACAGTTTGTGCCAAAACCAAAAAAGTGCAGGTATATGCCATTCATAAAAATAATCCATGCGTTGAAACCCATTGATAATAAGGGTGCCTCTGTACTTGTCATTCTTTTTCCTGGCATCAACAGACTCCGGAGAGTTGAAGCTGATGCCAAATGCCAATGACCGCAACCAGGCCTGGTCCACGTCATCATCAATCCCAAATCCAGTCACTGCCTCTCATTGTATCACACTCAACAGAGACACTAATACTGGAGCCCCGTTTTGGAACGCCATGGATTGCTCATCCACTGTGGTCAAGTCTTACGTGTGTGAAGCCAGTCCCCCTTATTTCCAGATCCCGTCCACCAAACGCTGGTTCCGCATGTCCTTGCATCCCACTGGAAACCCCACAGGCAAGATGTCCGCCGAGTGGTTCTGTCAACGCGACGGTGGTACTCTGGCACCAACCTACGGCCCAACCGGATTGCCCACATTGACCAATGCTTTGTCAATGGTCATAGAGAAGACCGATTTGTTTGTTTACGCTTGTGGGAACAACCTACTGAATGGTTCTTGGTCCATGTGCGGAGGTTTGTAAAAAAAAAAAGAACCGTCATAAAAACGTTCCTGTCCATCAATTGTGTACAAGACGTTCCGTTTCATAACTAAGATTCCTCTTAATGGGATGACCCGATGGAAAAGCTAACAAACCATTTTCAAGTCCGGTTGGTTGCATTCATTTGTCCTAAAAATAAAAGGTCAAGAGGTCATGATGAGATCCTGACACACAGTGCTCACTAGGACTTCATCATGAGCAGTTCAGTTCCACCGAATTCTCTACTCAATCGAATGCTTCCCTTTACATGCACTTTAATTTTCACGACTCTGGAGCAATTAAAACAAACCCAAAAAAAAAAAAACTTGGTGGCGCCAAAATTTGATTCGAACAACTGGCTTGGTATTTAGGAGTTCCAAATTCCTGAATGAGTTCATGAATCAACCCTGGGAATGACCTCAATGAATTCGTTTCTTTTTCCATGTTTTGTTGTGTCTTTTTCCGTGAAGGGATGTTTTGAGGGAAGTTTACTGTTGAAGCTAATTTTAAGGACTGATTGTTGGGAGTGAAAGAGTGCTGGGTTTTTATGCAATTTAGCACAATGCTTCAGTCAGCTGACTTGACTGAAGCATTGGACATTTTTTTTCTCACCTGTGATTGGCAGACAAAATTCGTATCAAAGAAGTCATGCATCCAGGGAACTGATGCACAAAGGAAAATGGGACCAGAATCCAGGTCCTGGGACCTGATTTCCCTGGGCCCAAGTTCTGGTTCCCCAACATCAACCAAGCAGGGGATGACCTTGATACTCTTTTTCTTCTTCCAGGGACAGTACAACCCAGTTTGAAGGATAGCCAACGGGATCTGCAATTCTGGTTCCCAGGAGAACCCAGTGGAGAAGCAGGAAGTAACTTTTTGGCCCTCAAATATTCTACGCAACTCGGCACATACGCTTGGGACGATGCAGCTGTATATCAAATCGGATTCGTGTGTGGACTGCCTTAGATGTTTCGGCTATGCATTTGAAAAATATGTCCGAACTTTGGGCCATCATTACCCGAACCATTCTGGTATACGAAAATTTAAATTTGCTCTTCTCAAAAGTTCACCTTCTTCGAAGGTGGAATTTTTTTCTTGAAAATATTTCCCATTCGTCGTTTGCTGTGAGGAAAATGCTGTACTGTAAGTTTGTTGGCCAGCACACTGTACTTTATTCCGGGGAGAATGCTCTGAGTAAAATATGTTTTGGGCTGAAGTATAGAGAAGTCTCGAATTCCATTCAGATTTTTAAGTTTTCTACCTATTACAGTCCAACCTCCATAAGTCGAACCTCCCTAAGTCGAAAACCTCCCTAAGTCGAATTTTTCCCCAGCCCCCTTGCAATCCCTTAAAGAATAATGTTGAAAAAACCTCCCTAACTCGAAACACTTGTTACAGTCCAACCTCCATAAGTCGAACCTCCCTAAGTCGAAAACCTCCCTAAGTCGAATTTTTCCCCAGCCCCCTTGCAATCCCTTAAAGAATAATGTTGAAAAAACCTCCCTAACTCGAAACACTTGAATGGAAAACCTCCCTAAGTCGAATTTTTTAAACACAAGGTGACACCAGATTTTTTTTTTATTGCAGGGGTTTTGGGGGAGGAGAGCTGCTTCAATTTGAAGCAGCATCCTCCCCCATTCATTGAACAAAGAGACACTGTTTCCGGCGCCTGGGCACCAGATCATTTTACTGCTGCAGCATTCACCCACACAGTACAACTTTTCGGAACTGTTAAAAAAAAGGAAACAGGCTGTTTTCTACTCAACAGGACCCCAAGGATGTAGATTTTTCTTTTTTTTCTTTCAACACACCAGAGCAACAATCCGCATTTTTGGTTCTTGGGATAGATGCCCACCAACCTTTGTGCCCAGAAAATCCAAAGCCCCGCATTTAAAAAAAAAGGTTGGCTAATGGGTGACAAAGGAGAAGATGCCTTGGATGAAAAAATAAAGTCCCAGGGACAGCTCCTGGCATCCTGGGTATAGGTTTCTTGATGGGACCATAAGTCAGTCTATTGTCTTTGGTTTCACAAAAAAAAATTGTTGCAGTTCCTTCCCAAAAAGTGCCTATTGCAAAGGCAGGGTAGTAATCTTTTTTCCTCATCAACCTGACAGAACTTCTCTAAAAAAAATTTGATGACAAGGTCAGTGGTATCAAGTTAAAAATTTTTATAAAATGAAACAATACATCAAAACTGCTGTTTCCACAAATAAATGTCCAAAAAACTGCTGGAGCCTTCAATACTGCGTCATATATTATTTGAGTTAATTTTTTCAAATCATTAGGATGTTTGATGTTTCTCCCATTTTTTTTTTATTTAAAACTATTTCCAGCACATTGCACCCTTGATCAATTTGACTTTTATTGCATCTGCATGGTTACACTGCATTTGAAGAAACTTATAAGCAGGTGAACATTTTGGGAATGATCAAGGTATGGAGGTTCAACTGTATAATTATTACCTGACAAAACAAAAATTGTTTTCAAAGCTTGATACAGCTTTGTATGAAAGGCCACACAAATACCCCCTGAGAAATGTTCAAAGAAAAGCAAACTTTGGGCAGAATACTTCACTTCACATAAATTCCAAAGTCCTTTGAATAATGAGCCCAGAGAATAAGTCAGATAAGCTACATACAACAGCTGAAATTAACTTTATACTGGTCAATTTGCAGGCTTGTATGTCCACTTGAAATAGGGCCAGGTGGGATATCTGACATATCTCCACTTGCAACAAAATTCAAGGGACCAGAAAAAAATATCCATTGCAGAAAACACATTGCCTCTTAGATATTTTATGGACTGAAAATAATGTCCCAGAAATTGAAGCATGCTGGGGAACAGGACTTGGGGATGAAAGAAGAAAGATTGGAGAAGGAGATAAAATCTGCAGCACTTCCTTAATGGTGCTGCAGGTCAAAGGATTTTTTGGTGCAGGCAGTTTGGGTGGGCACTGGATTTATTTACCTGCATTTTGTGCCCCTCTAACTCATTGAAAATAGCTTCTACAGGAATTTTAATTTTGTTTCCAAAAAATTTTGTCTCAATTTTTCTTCCTCTACCTTTTTCTTTGAAGGAGATAAAATCTGCAGCACTTCCTTAATCATGCTGCATGTCAAAGGATTTTTTGGCGCAGGCAGTCAAAGGGGTGGGCACTGGATTTATTTACCTGCATTTTGTGCCCCTCTAATTCATTGAAAATAGCTTCTACAGGAATTTTAATTTTGTTTCCAAAAATGTTTGTCTCAATTTCTCTTCCTCTACCTTTTTCTTTTGTCAGAATAAGTGAAAGTGGACTACTGCCTTACCATGTCAAGGAAAGGGCATGAGCTGAAAAATATCTATCAATGAAAAAATAACAATTACAACAGCTGTGGAAAAAAGCTAAGAAAAGTGGTCAGCAACAAATTTCAGAATGAATTTAAAAAATTTACATGCAGGATTGCAGAAGATCAGCTGCTGGAAAGCAGCAGATGAAGTGCATATGCAGAGAGAGAGAGTGATTCTGATAAACTTTTTAAAAAAAAATTTACATGCGGGATTGCAGAAGGTCAGCTGCTGGAAAGCAGCAGATGAAGTGCATATGCAGAGAGAGAGAGAGAGAGAGAGAGAGAGTGATTCTGATAAACTTTTCAAGATGAAGAACACTTGAATAAATTTTGGAAATTTTGGCAAGGAAAATTGATTCTCTTTAATCATGAGACTATGATGGAATTCTACTGAGAAAAAACTAAACCTAGAATATGAATAAGAATATATTAGGTGAGAAAATTGGTGCCTAAATATTCACAGCCTGATTTCTACCCATCTCCCAAAACACCTTTCCATCACCAGGACACAACCCAACTGATGATAAATCATGAAAATCTGCACTATTTATCCTACAGTTTCTGTCCCTGGAATTCCTTCCTGGGTTTGGCTAATGCATGAGAGAAAGTGAAAGAAATAATCTCTCAACACATGAAATAACCCCTTCCTTTCTGCGCATTCCTAATCTGTAATCCGTAATCCTTGGGGATAAATTTCTCAGAGTTTTCCTTTGGAGAGAAGAGAAAGAATCGCCTTTTAACCTTGTTTTGACTTATATAGGGATCAATATGTGCCCTTTCCCAGAGTTGTAGTCACATTCCCCCAATACTTCATTCCAAAATTTTTTTTTCTTCACTGTTTTCAAAACCTCCCTAAGTCGAAACCTCCCTAAGTCGAATTTTTTCCCTGGTCCCTTGAAAT
>CAJPEX010004502.1:0-17901 GCA_905338405.1 Notodromas monacha | reverse complement strand
ACCTGTGTTGTATTATAATGTATGCATGAGGTCTTAAAGAAAAACCTCATGAATTTCTTTTACTTGAAGGAATCTCGCTGATCCTCGATTCCTGTCAAGTTTATATAAACCTCTGATTTTCCTGAGCTAGCCTCAGAAATTATCCAAACCTCGACGCGGTTATTTCTCAGGAAGCCTTGTAGCAATTTTAGCAAGACTTCCTTAATTTCCTGAATTTATATTTTACGTTGATGTGAATATCGAAATATATATATTAAATATTTTATAGAAATCTGAAGTATTTTATGTTTGGGATAACACACCATTTGAAAGGGAATTGAACAAACTTTCATTTAATAGTTTCTTTTATTGCTGCAGCTTCATTTGCTGCCAAATCATTGGAAATCAAAAATTGGTTCCTTTTTTCTTGTCCAACCCTGTACAATGGAGTGTGTACTCTCTCTTCAACAAAATTCAAAATGCCAGGAACATCCTGGCACCGTAGCATCTTCAACAATAACTTCTTCTGTTCTGATTGCATAATAAAACCTTATGAAAGTTAAATATAATTGCTTATATAAGCAGCTCTTTTTACAATGATTAGATTCAGATTCAGTTCAACTGTGCATTACTCAAGTTATCCTCATTATCTTTACAAGCCCGAGCGTGTCGAGTTGTTTATTTATATAAACGTATTTGTGAAATCCAGTGTTATCCTGTTAAAGTAGGAATTCCAAAAGGAATTCCAGTCCAGTCCTGGACTTATAGATTTGTTTTATTGCTTATTGACAAAATACTTGAGATCAATTTATATTGTGGTCTTTTGTGCCCAATAATGTTTTGGACCACAAATGAAAATCCATCATACAGTATACAGAGACAATAACAACATTGTTGTTGAGAGAAAGAGAGTCCACCTGTACAATAACATCCCTGCTGCAATACACATTCACGGAAAATGATGCTCGCAGATGATGACACATTTATGTACATATATACTGCTGCATATATATATGCAAGTACAGTATATACACATACCCTGACGTGGTAGTTGGTGCAGTCCGACGGGTGGCGCCGGTAGAGGCGGCGGTTGAGCCACCGGCACCGCATCTCCCCCGTGGCGTTCTTCAGCTCGTCAATTTCGGACGGGACGGCGGTGAGGCCGCGACGAGCCCGGCTCTGCGTCTCGTGCTCGCCGCACTTGCACGGCGCCTCCACGGCCAGGAACACCAGGTTCGTGCTGGGGATCTTGCGCACGGTGAAGTGTCTATATAATATATATATATATAGACGTGCATATTTCACATACATGGATAAGAGGAAGAAGACAAAAACACAACATCAACAACAACAAATAATCAACCAATGCCATGGTTTGAGCATATTCATATACAGTATACTGCACGTAAATATTGATAAAAAAAAAAAAAAACTTCTGATGGGGTTTTCAGAAAAAGTTTGTTACACTAGCTGTAGACTGGGGTCTCCATTTACAAACCTAGCTAATCCATTGCTGAGAAAAGTTTGTTAACCAAATCACCTTTACCCTTGAAAAGTACAAGAATAATTCCAATTGGTTCCAGAACCTCGCAAGTGTCCATGGAAATCAATAAAATATTTACTGAGGTTTTTTAATGAGCCTCAAATTCAAGAATGCATTTAAAAAAATTAGAAGAAAAGCTCGAAGAAGCGTTGATGAATACAGGAACTGCCTAAGATTGATGCCAGAGATGGTGGGTGGAGTCAACACTTTCCACAAAAAAATAATATTTCAGTAAATTTACTTGGGTCTCATAGTCAATTCTTTCCCTCTGCACTTCTGAGGAACCTTTTCTCAGTAAAAAGAATTTAAAAACTTGAAGGACAGGTGTACAATGCTACAGCTAGGTGCAAAATAAATAAAAAGAACTTTACATCTAAAATGGGAACACTGCCATGAAACAAAAGCAGATTGAGAGAACTATCAAGAAAAAAATTTGCAAAAAAAAAACACAAGTGCTAAAAAAGTCATGCTAAAAAGAGTCGTATGTCATGAAGGTTTTGAATGAAAAATTCCGAGAAAAAAGACAATGGAGATGAAAATGCATGTGAAGGTCCCATGTTAGTTTTGCTGCTGTCTCTCACTGACCCTCTGTCTCTAATTCAGATTGTTTTGAATTGAACCTGTCCCAAATTATTATTTTCTCAAATTGGCCCTGTCTTGAAGTGTTCTTGTCTCAAAGTGGTATTTTCTCAAATTGGCCCTGCCTCTGAATGGCCCTGTTATCCAAGGGATCTCTCTCAATTTGCACAATTTGCACTATCTCTAAAATTGGCACTGTCCCTCAAATTGCCAGTGTCTCTCAAATTGGCCCTGTTTCAAATTGGCTCTGTCTATCAAATTGGCCAAGCCTCTTAATAATCCTGTCTCACATTTGCCCTGTTTCACATTGCCTATATTAAATTGTCCTAATATTCCAAACCCATGATGGCATTAAATCCAAGTTTGACTGCAGTTCCGTTTCTCGGAAACCCGCACTGAATTACAGAGACAAGAAGGCTTCAATAATAAAAATAAACATAATATAATGATACATGCTGATCATCATCACTGATCATTACCTGTAGCAGCCCTTGCGTCCCCCGCAGTCAGACAGTTTCCCCTTGATGGTCACATTCCGGATCTTGGACACGTTCAAGTAGACGAGGTCCACCTCCAGCGGACACGGCCTGGGCTTCGTCTTGTTGATGTAGGCGTCCTCGAATTGCGGCACGAGGAAGGAGTCGGCGTAGTCGGCGTCCGAGTAGCTCTCGTCCATCTCTTCCTGGTCGTCCTGTCCGCCGCCGCCGCCGGGCGCGGGCTCCGTGGGCGCCTGTGGCCCGTCCGGCACTTGGTTGTCGTAGTCCGTGTCATAGCCGTTGTTATCTATAAATATATATGAACACGCGAGTCACAACAGTACAGTGTGGGGAGGCCCCGACATGCGGACGACGTCTTTGGGACACCTTATTGATATATGAAATAATCCATCCACAAGATTAGGACACTTGAACAAAATTTCTATAGACCAGTGTTCCCTAACCTTTTTGGGCCAGCAGACCAGCAAATTTCCATGGAATTTTTGGCAGACTGGCAAAGTTTCATAAAATGTTTGTGGACTCAAAAAAGTTTTGCTTGAAAGACTGTTGGGTTTTAAAAAGTTTCTGCATTTCTGCAAAAATTAAATTAAGAACCAATGAAGCAACTAGAATGGAATGTCTTCAAAAAATTGGAGAGGTGGGGCTGAAAAAAGGTTTTTTCAGAATGAAAAATTAAAATATTTGATTTCAGCAGGTAAAGATTTGCCAGAAGCATAACTGAAATAAAAGCAAACTTGTACTTTTCATCGGATAATCTCAATTGTCTATATATGTCTTTCCAAAATTTCGTTATTTCATTTCTCTTAAAATTTCAGATAAGGATAAAAACAGACTTCATAGCTACTTTTCCTAAATTCATGCTGAAGAAAATTTCCCGCAGACCCGGGGTTATGTGGAACACTGCTATAGAAAATTGGGAAAAAACTTCATTTTTCAATTTTTTGGCATCTTTCAAAAATAATCAAGCTTTTTTTATATTCACAATTGAAAATCAATTTCCATTTTGAATTCACTATAATTCAAAATGGATTCACTATAATGTTCCTATAATTCTATTGAATTCACTATAATTCAAAATTCAAAAAGGAGCCATTCTTGGAAATTCGACAAAAATGTCTCCAACACCAAGGAGTTGTCAGAGTAGAGTATTTTGTAAAACATATGAGCTACAGTAATTTTAATCAATCGATTCGAAACACTCTATAAAATTTTCCAAACGAAGAAATAAGTGGAAAATTTTATTCATAATATTATAAATCGAAACCCTCGTTGAATTATATTTGGACGAATATTCCGAGGTATATATTGTATTGGGAAAAAAACTGTCAAACTCAGCTTGTTCACCTGTTCCAAGTTGCAAAGAAAAAAGCTTTCAAACTGACTCTCAAAATTGTCTATAATTTTTTGCCCTCACCAGTGTCGTAGTGGAAATCATCGGAACCTCTCAAATGGTGGTTGCTTTCGTAGTCCATAGGGAAGCTGTGTTGTTGTCCAAAAACAGATGCAGATTGGAACACTGAGGCCAAGTTGAAGTGGACCAGGCACCACGCAATGGTTGTCCAGAGCCAGGTGGCCAACTGGCCCAGCTGCGTAAATGGCTGTCGAATAAATATGCAGAACACAAATGAATGACAATATTCTATTGAAAAGGAGATCATCAGAAACAAGAAACAAAAACATGTACATACTTTTACTATTCATATAATCTAACATCGCCGCTTGGTATACTTGATACCATAGCTCTTATGACAAATTCCTGCCATTTCAATTTTAAAAAATCATTAAATGCTCTAGGGTGTCTAAGTGATTTAATTTCAGCAGTATATAAGGATATTGGTTAATGCATTACCAGAGCCTTCTTTTCTTATGCCCAGCATTTCACAACTACAAAAGTGAGCTTCAAAAAGATTTAGGGCTCCTAAAATTTAATGGAAAGGCTCTTTCCAAAATCTCAAGAGGACCAAGACCAACTATCAACTTGATACAATTTCTCATCAAAGATTCTCTCCAAATTGTTCAATCAACTCAACTGTATCTGGAAGCAGGCTAAACACCTTGCGTTTTAATTTGGGATCAGTAATTGCCTTATGGTGCAATTCTTATTACTGACATTTTCAATACATCAGTTGTGCAATTGTACATTTTTGGATGTATTTTTGCTTAAAAAATCCACATACAGCTCATTTTGCTATTTTCTATTCTGATGTGATGGAATGTGTTTGGCTGAATGTGGGTGGGGAGGGGAGGGGGTTTGGATGCAATAATGATGCTTGAACCTTGTTAAGACTGAAGAGCAGGAAATAAAGGGTACTTTCCTGTTATCTCAGTACCTCATTCCTAGACCAAACTACCATCCAGACAAATCTTTAGGACGAGTTCATAATCACGACAACCTACCAGAAACTGAATTTTAATTTTATGCATTCTGCTGAAACTGATTTTGGGAGGCAGTTATAGGTAAAGTTAGGCTGGGTCAGGTTATGTTTATAAATATCTTTTAACAAACATAACCTGACTTAACCTAACTTTACCTAACCACCTCCCAAAATCAGTTTCAGCAGAAACCCAAAGAAAGCAGAAACTGATTTTGGGAGGCGGTTAGGTGATGTTAGGTTAGGTCAGGTTAAATTGGTCAGAGGGAAGGTACAGAGATGGCAGAAAAGGAGGTACTGAGATAACAGGAAAGTACCAAATAAGGCTTGCTGTTCAATTCTGTACATAACCTTCAAACATTCTTTGAGGAACATTATTATTTTTTGTGTTTTGTTTTCAAATGGATATATGTGCGGTTATAAGCATACTAAAGTCCTTTTCCCAAACTATAGTTCCTCATTTTACAATTCTTATTATACTATTGGAGAAATAATTCCTTCCAAATCAACAACTTCATTCAAGCGCATTGAATCTTTGAAATACAGCATGAGAATATACTATACTCTTTGCTACTGTAACATTCATTTAAAGAAAAACAACTGGAGCTAAAGAATTTACAAGAAAACATGTCACGCAGTTTATCTTATTGAATACTAAACTTCATCTGCAGAAAGATTTGCTTATTTCTGATTAAGTTTCGATGCTGAAAAAATTGATTTTTCAATTTTTTGTCAATGATCAGATCACATACAGTATAATTTCTAATGGCCCATGCGCAGAATCAGGTAATGTCAATAATTTGATGTAGTTGGATTACATCAGCTTAAAATGCGTTTTCGGAGAGAAAACATCATTTGATGATCGGACCAAGAAGAAAATTCGTTACATCGAGAGCAGATTCGTTGTAAGAGGACTTCTCTGCACACTGTACTGTACTAACGTTCATCAGGGTGTTGCCCGGTCCGGAGCGCTTGTATTCGGCCAAGCAGACCCCCTGGTAGTCGTACAAGTGGGTCTTGGGATAGATGTCGTCCTGCACCAGGGAATCCATGATCCTCGCGTCGATGATGCCGAAAAACTTGCCCACATCCGCGGGTTTCTCCGACTCCAGCACCCAGGCGTGTTCATCCAGCAAATAGCAGTTGAGGGTCTCTTTGGCACACGTCAGGTGGCAGTTGTCCCCGTGAGACGAGTCCCCGCCGCCGCCACCACCACCGCCGCCGCCGCCGCCGGGTTTGTCCGCACACTTGTCGAGGAAGTGGAAAAATTAAACAGCATCATCATTAAGCATCTTAATGAACGCAAGGGGAAATTTTGATCATCAATTTCTCTTTATTTAACTCTTTTTTAATTTTCAAGGGGAAAATTTGATCAGCAATTTTCCTTCATTTACTTTTTTTTTTTAAATTTTGAACAGATACAGCAGCATACAATAATGGAGAAGGTGGGACCCCGATTCGACTTAGGGACACTTGAAGAGCAAAAACTCTGCCGCAACATTTGATGGGCAATGTAGTCTCAAGATATGGACTTGAAACATTAATTATCCTAGACAAAAAAGGGGAAAGTTTGATTTTTAAAAATTTGGATATCTCTAGTATACCTTGAGGCACCTAATGTTCAGAAGAATCGAATATGCAGAAAAAAAAGTTAACTCCAATTCATCTCGAAAACAGGCTAATTTATTCTTCTTTTTTTCAGAGTATTTTTTTCCTCAATAATGCATAGTATATAAAGATTTTATTTGTTCTCTATTTTTCAAAATTTGGATATCTCTAGTGTAAAAATTACACTAATACCACACTTCCGTAATGTTTGGAAAAATCGAAAATTCATTTCTTTAAATAAATTTACTGTAATATATCGCAAAAATAAGAGGCTAATTTTATGCTTTTTTCTGAGTTTTATTTCATCATTGGTGCACATAGTATCGACAGCTTTGTTCTTGTGCTCCTCTTAATTGGTGCCGAAAGATCAGATCACGGTTGGGTTTTTTTCCCTGCAAAATTATTTTCCGTACCTCGAATTTTAGAAAATTTAATTAATTTATTTATTTTGGGGGACTTTTTCATAATTTTTGTTTAATAAAGGGAAAACAAATGGAATATAGTATTTTCCCATGAAAGTCTTGAGGAAAAATATAATCCGACACACGGATGACGATCAGACATATAGAGGGACGAGGTCGAAACACCAAAAACGTCCGCATCTCGAGGCCAGCACCAGTGTACTTATACTATATAGTAATATGTAGTATTCGTCAAGCAACTGACCTTCCTGGTGAAGTTCATGAATATTTCGGAAAAGTAAGAATGCTTGAACTGGAATCCCACGACGGCTACTGGAGTCTTTTTGTACCAGTCCGAAGGCTTGTGAAGGAAGATGGACTTGGTGACAGTGACGACGCAATCGTTGTAGTTGGCTGACGAACACAAAAAAACAAAAGTATCAGAGGATGTAATTTTGTCTTTTCGGAGAAAAAATGTCAACGATGATTCAAATAAAACTGTTATTTTACCAATAACAAGTACGCGACTGAATGAACCAATCATTGACGAACTATAAAATAAGTTCCAGAAGTGCACCACTTTTGCAGGCACTTCGACAAAGAAAGAATCATTTGAGGCATGTTATTTGATGTAATTTCTTCATCAATTTAAAGCAGCGTCTTCAACGTCTTTCTTTTTTTGGTGTCTCCGCAGAATTCTCTCATGAAGACATACAGTACATTTGAACCTCAATAATTCGAACTTCATTATATGCCGAATTTCCAAAAATTCCAGTTCGAATTCTCTTCACAAACAACCCATTAACTGCCTCCTCATGCCTCCATCATAACTCGAACATTTCATCGCCACAGGAAAGAGAAAAGCAATGAAATGAAACAGATAACTTCATGCATTTTTAAAGGAGGTGAAAGAGTAATTGGGCAAATGAACCCCTTTGCCTCCGACTTCAGCACCCCATCAGCTCATTTATTCTGCAGTTCAAGGCAAGAAATGACGAATTTCCGCAGCAATTCTTTTTATTCCTTTCGGAGGAAAAAAAATAGCCATTCTCGTAACTCGAAGTATTTCTCTAGCCCCTTTTGGCATTTTACGAAGAGCTTCGAGTGTATATCATATAAAACAGTGTTCCCCAACCTTTTCAGACCCGCGGAGCAGCAAATTCCCATAACATTTTTCGCGGACCGGGAAAATTTCCATGACACCTTTTGTTAACCAGCAAATTCACAAAAAAATTTCTGCAGGATGAAAAAGTTTTCATAAAATGTTTGCAGACTTGGAAAAGTTTTGCTTGAAAGATTTCATAGCACATGTTTAAAAGTTTTTGGTTTTTTTTCTTTTCGAAAACTCAGTTAGTCACCAATGAAGCAGCTAAGGCTAGCTATCATCCAAACATTAAAAATGCGTGTTTGAAGTAAAGTTTATCGGAAGGAAAAAAATGTAATGATTTCCAGTATTTCGGCAGGTGAAAATGCGTCTGAAGTGTTATTTTAGAAGAAAAGCCAACATTTATTTTCATCCGATGATTGTGATTATTGCCATCGTCCTTCCTATATGAACTTGAGGTAAAGAGTATACAGACTTCATCCCGAGTTTTGATGACTGCTTATGCTGAACATTTCCCGCGGACCACGGGTTGGGGATCACTGATATAAAATACTCAACACCAGCATAAATAGAGTTACACTCACAAGCATCGTAAGGCACAGAATAAACGAAGCTGTTCTCCTCCGACTCTTCTTCGTTGAAGATGACAGTGCGCCGATACCAGGGCTCGTCAATCGCCTTTGCGTTGTTCTCTTTCCACATGCTGACGAGGAGAAGAAAAATAGAATACTGTACTGTACGCATTGTGGTTCGCAAAAAAAAGAAGTACAAAATAAAAACACCAGCTAAGCCACGAATATGAAGGGACGATATTCTCAGAAGATCCACGTCAGCTCTTTCAGTCATCGTCAGAATTCGGAAATAGGCGCGATTTGAACAGAGTAAATATTCATAATTTTCATCGATGAACCAAGAAACGCTGTACAATAAGCGAATCATGATTTTTGCCACAAAAGAAAAGGGATTTTTTCCTTTTTTTACTACGAATTGCACTACGAAAAATACTACGAATAGCATTCGAATTTGGCAAATGAACCCTTTTGCCTCCAAGTTATTCAACATCCTGTAAACTCATTCATCCTGCAATTTAAGGCAAAAAATGAGGGCTCGTCAATCGCCTTTGCGTTCTTCTCTTTCCACATCCTGAGCAGAAAAAAAAACAGTACAAATTTGGTTTGCCAAAAAAAAAAACAGCAATGCTATAGGAATATACAGGGATTTTCCCCCTCGAAATTCCACATCAGCACTTTCCTTCATCGTCAGAATACGGAATTAAGCGCAATTACCACAGAGTAAATATCAAATACTTTTAATTTTCATCAATGAACCAAGAAACGCTGTGAGCTGTGTAATAAAGAATCATGATTTTTGACGCAAAATAAAAGGAAAAAATCCCTTAAAATTTTGAAAATATCATGAATTTTATTCGAATATTACGCGCACTTATTTTTTTGTCCCAAAATTTAGAGAACAAAAAGTTCGCGTGATATTTGACAAAAATATACAGGGAATTTTCTAGACAATGTTTGAAGAGTAGTCTAATGACATTGCACTGGGAAGAAGATAGCACTTTGAAGATGGAAAAGGATGTGCTGCTGGCCCACACATTCAGCCCGTGGGCCAGATCTGGCCTACAGCAGAAAATATTCATTCAACCCGCAGTCATCCCTTCCCTTTAGTTTTCCAAGTGGCAGCCAATGATTGAAGGTTGGATTCTCAACATTTATAATATTGCTTGCCTACCTTCAAATATTATATCCAAGGTCATAATGTTTAATTTAATGCACAGCACAGGATTAAATTCGAAACTTTTCATTCAAAATTGGGAAATTCAGAAACACAAAAATGTATTGTCTTTCATGGCCTTCAATGACTCTCCACATCTACAATGTGGTCCTTGCCAAGCAGTGCATGTGAAATTTGCCACGTACAGTTGAACTTGCCACACTTCAACTTGCCACACCCTAACTTGCTGCTGCTGCAGCTGACTGCAGCCTGAAGTGACCACAGTCACAAGTTGCCACAATCAGTTCTCACTGCAGTCACAACTTGCAGTAGTTATAAGTTACCACTCTTTCAACATGCTGTACTTGAAGATTGATTCAGACAGTTCTAGAAATTTTTAGAATTTAATTCATTGAAATAATGGAGGAATTCATTGAACCCTCTCTATATATTCTAAAAAATTTCACACGGCAGAATGCCTAGTTAAGAAGTGGAAGAATGTGGGAATTCCTTTTTTTCCTGAAATTTTAGTCAATGCAATGGCAAGTGACAGCAATTCATTTGGCAAATTGTGGTAGCAGCAAGTCATTACAGTGGTGAGTTGTTGCAGTGGAAACTTCCACCTGCAGTGACTTATCACAGCAGCAAGTTAACACTGCAGCAGGTTGTGACAGCAGCAAGTTAACACTGCAGCAAGTTCCACTGCTTGTGGCAGGTTGGGTGTGCAGCAAGTTATAGAAAGCGGCAAGTTTCACCAACACGTTGCTGTGTATACAAAACGCAGGAATGTAGCCCTTAGCCGCATCTGAGTTGTGAAACACTGGAACCTTTCTGTATCAAAATTAGTTGAGATGAAGAAAAAATGTTCATGATTTTTTTTTGAAAAATGTTTTTAAATTAGTTTTCTTTTGAAAAAAAAAAATGCTCAGAACAACTTGCTGAAACGTTAGTACAGCATTTGGAATTGTTTCCGGAATCAATTCATGCTTTAAAAAAGAACAATTTTACAGTACTCAACTACAGTATAGAAGAAAATAAAATCGTCATCGATTTTTCCTGATTCACAAACAAAACCAATTTCTGTCTCATTTTCCCCATAATCAACCATATATGCGCAGAAACTGGAATCCTATGAATCCTATATGTTTGAATTTAAATTGATACTTCCTATGATAATTTGCAAGGGCTTTATTACGGTATACCGAGTGCTGCTGCACGCGATAAATACTTGCAGTGATGATGCCCAATAGATTATATTTTAAAGAGAATTCAAAATCACGCGCTAATGAAAAGAAAATACTCGTGATCCAAAAATATGGCACCACCAGCAGCACAAAATAAACGCCAGTTATTCTGCAAGCGATCGATGCTTACATGTCCTCGGCGTAGTACTCGGTGTCGTCGTAGTCGTCGTCTGTGATCGGCGCCCCGATTGGCTCCTGTGGTACCTTGTGGTAATCCCGCCATCGCGTCAGTCCGCTCCGGGTTGCCACAAACGCCCGTAGCACCGACGGCGTCTCTTCCGGACTGCACGAAAGTGCATACAGCAGAAACGAGAACAGAAAAAAAAAGCCAAGTCTTCCAGTAAGTTTCTCTTCTAACCATCTGCTTCACAGATTTCTTCAAAAACGACTCGTTCAACAACAACAACAACATTTGTCATCAAATATAGTGCCAGTCTAGAGTGCCATAAGCCAATAATGTATACAGTGATGGGGGACCCGACATGCGGACGATTCGACTTATAGAGACACTTGAAACTCAAAAATCTGCCCCAACATCCAGAGAAATGTCTCGATCGAGATATGAACACTTTTTCAACATTTACTGTTTAAACAAATGGAGAAAATTATTCAAGAAAATGTTGATATCTCTTGAAAAACTGAGATTTTATACTCACAAGAAATATATTTTCATTATAAATTTCAAGTAATGTACAGTATAACCAAATGAGTTTGATTTTGTGCTTCATTTTTCATAGTTATTTTCATGATTTGTGAATTTTTTATTTAGCATTCATTAATTTCTTAAATTTTCTAACAGAATAAAATTGACATACAGTATAAAATAATATAGTGAGTCCCCAACAGAGGAACAATTCGACTTACGGACACCATATAAATGCATAAGCTCTGCCCCATAATTTGGAAAATGTCTCAAGATACAGGGATAATTTTTCAACTTTTTCTAAAAAATTAAAAAATGCTTATTTTTCAAAATTTGGGACATTTATCTGAAAAATTGAGGTATATTACATTCACCAAAGTTGAAAATAAATGTTATTGAAAATTTACTTAGATTCATCATCAAAACAGGCTAATTTTCTGCTTATTTCATTTAGAGTTCTTTCCATCATCCGTGGAAAGTATTACAGCACAACTTGCTCTTGGTCTTCATTTGTTTTGCTCCTTTTGATGCTAAAAGACAAGTTTTCGCATAGTTTTCCTCTGCAGAGTTATTTACTACATCTTGAAGTAGAGAAAAAACATTTTTATTAACTTTTGAGAGGCTTTTTCGTAAATTTTTGGCTCATCACAGCGGAGAAGCAATTCAATATAATCCCATATTGAAGTCTAAGGGAAAACGTGATCTGACATGCGGACGTTCCGACATATGGACAAAGTCCGAACATCGATTACGTCCGAATCTCGGGGCCCCGCGTAACTGCATATATGTACCAGATACACCTTCATTCGCAAAAGCCACAATAGACCAGCACAATAATAACATTATACCCATACAGTATATAAACAATTGCGCGAAAAAATATTTCTCCCAGGAAAATGCGAATACCGTCTGCAGAATTCCGTGGTCCAGCGTTTTAAAAATAATGATTACACATCAATGATATCACAACGTCATCATCGTGTGATCGGCTCCTCTTTTGATTTGCGGTCCTGCATTCTTGACTTTGGCAGTCGTGGAAACGGAAGGGCGTGAAGGAATTATTTCATCTACCTGATCATACTTTACCTGGGTACGAATTGCATTAATGCGTCCATGAAGCTATCCGGGCTTTAATGAATGCAATCAAGCAAGTAAGAGGAGGAAGATGGAATTATATGCCAAGGAATCAGCAGGCAAAAATAAATAAAAAAACGCTACACTGTGTTAAATACAATTGTACAGTATAAAAATGCGATTGTATCAGCTATAACGTCTCATCATATGAACTCATTTGTGATATTCAGAAGACGCAGCAGTGTAAAGCTGTTCAAGTCTTTCACTATATAACTTTTTATCGAGTGGAACACTTTAGTGTCTATACGTACGAGAGGATTGGTTTGTAAAAGATGATAAATGGTCAGCATACTTGCTCTCAATGGAGGCTGTTGCAATTTTTTCTTTTGCCCTTCAATTCTTCAGTGGTGTTCAATAACTTTTTCATCGACTCTTCAGCTACAGAGGGAAACAAGAAAGAGACCTAGATCACAGTGAATGCCGTGCACTGAAACTGAAGTGAAGTTTATACGACGCAACCCCCAAAGTCATAGAGCATGCAAGTGCGCATTCAGCTGTTCTTGATCAATTAAACTTCACTTCAGTGGAGAGGATTCACTGTGATCCAGGTCTTTTTCTTGTTTCCTTCTGTAGGTGAATATTTGATGGAAAATTTATTAGACATCAATGAAGATTTGAAGAGCAAAAGAAAAATATTTGCATCCGCCTTCAATGATGGCAAATGCTCGTTTACCAGCATCTTTTACAAACCAAGCCTCAGATATATATAGGGTCCACCAGAATCCGAGTTTTCACGGTACATCAACTTGGGAGATTTTCACTGCACTCTCCCAACAAATACAACCCGACTAAACTGTCACTTTCAACATTAAAAAAGATGAAGATCTCAAAACGTATCAAATTACTCAACTTTCAGACAATGGAATTTGCACAGGAAAACATTCTAATAATTAACCAAGGTATCTTAGACCAGCATAATAATAGTGAACAGGTGGAATCTCGGCCAAATTTTTCTCTACATAACGAATTCGTTTTTGATCTCGTATACGGCAGAATTCTTTTATATATACGCAACGTAGTTGTTTTTGGTTCCTTGAATTTTGCTGTAAACACGTCTAACCTTCTATTCGATGCCGATATCGTCAATGAGAAAAATAATCGTGGTCTTCGGAAAATCGGCAACATTTCTCACACAATATGCAACGGGCCTTATATTGCAATAAAATGTCCGTCTGCGTCATTATTGCGTTTAAATAGCACAGTCCGAATCAATAGAATACCGCAGTCAGTTACCTTATTTAACTTCCTTTCGTTCAGTTTAGTTTACTGACGTAAATGCAGAGCACGCAGCAAAAAACAAAACAAAAAGTGGTTTTAGAGGAAATTATTTTTCACCTGTCGTATTTCACTCCATTGTCAGAGGCGTTGTAGACATCGGTGGCCATGGCGTCGAATAGCAAGAACTGCACGAGGTCTTTGTCACCTGTGCGACACAACATAATAAAAATACAGCGTAAATCAATCAGTTGGATAACATGATCTCGTTATAACGATTTTTTTCCTCGGTCACGGCAGTTTCTTCATGGGCATAATGTTACAAAAGTTTCATTATCATACAAACTAATTTTCCTCTATATGCTCTCAGTAAAAATAATTTTTGCCAATTGATCATGTGTGCATGGCCAATGGCGATTTTCACCAGTGGTCACACCATGGGAAAATTCAACTTGTGCATTACTGAAAATGTAGCCATGCGAGAAAATGAAGCTGTACAGTGCGTATTCAAAACGTATTTAACTATATTTTTAAAATTTAGAAACGGCTAATTTTTTTTAAAAGAAACATATGTTTGGAAGGATACTGCTCCATTTCAGGGAACATACACTTCATAAAAATTACATGCTCTTCTAACGAATATATTTTCCGTTTGTTTCGGCTCAGGCTCCAGTAAGACTGGTAAGACGATAAGTTCAGTAAGACGATATTTCTAGAGTAGAAACAGTAACAAAGAGAAGACCTAAATAAGAGACTTGCATTTCACATTTTGAAAATTTTCTCTGGTAATGTATTTCATCAGAAGAAGTTGGAAATTTGAGCAATTTTTTACACATCTCTATAATGCATGGATAAAAGTATAGTAATGTACTTTAAATCATCTATTACCTGTTTCCCACAAAATTGCAGGGCTACGGCTAAAAGTGCACCCATGAATCTCGTTATCCTGTAATAAGCTTTTGCCCAGGTCTGTGAAAGTTCGTTGTGACGACATTTTTACTGAGATAAATATCGCCAAAATATATGAATTATTATTACAAAAAATAAAATAAAATTGGGCAAAAATCCACTCACAAAAGTAATTCTCTGTCGTCGGCAGGAAGTCATCATCATCATCATCAGATGCGAGAGAGGCGGCAAAAAATAACACGCATTGAAGAAACAGAAACGCGGCGTCGTTGAGTGTCTTTCGCCTCATTTTGGCACGCGAAAAAAAAGACGAAGGGAATGTTGGGGGTCGGGTCGTGTACGTTACCAGGGTCGGAGTCGTTGAGCGGGACTCGTTCCGGCCGCCACTGGAAATTAGGCGGCTTCATCATCCGCTCCAGGAAGTGAATGAGTTCCTCTTCCGGCGTCTCGAACCGGTGCCGCTGAATGTCCTTGCGATGATACGAGCAGTACACCCTGTGGATACAATTTACGGTCAATGAAAAATATACGGGGGACACGCCAAACTAGGCGTGATATTTAAAAAATTATTTCATGACATAACTCAAATGTTCTGAAATTCTCGGATTTTTTTTCGGAATTAAAAAAAAGTCTTTTCATTTGTTGCAAGATTATCAAGTGAAAACTTTTCTGTTACAGCCAGCAGTGACCTCCAAACATGTCACAGGGTACTAAAAATTTGTCAGACCAGATAAAAATTGCTTTTTGTTTACGCATTATCTCTCCTAAATTTTAGGGAATTGTTAAAACACAATTTTTCATTCAATTTATAAATTTTTATATTTTTGGAATTGTCGTCAGGCCAGCTACAAATTTAATGTTTTACCCATAATCTCTTCTATATTTTACAAAATGGTTAGAACAACAATTTATTATTTTATTTACTGGATAATTATTGTAAAAACACCTAAAATTGTATTTTTCCCATTATCTGTTCTACTTATTATAGGGAATTGTTAAAACTTAAAACAACATTTTTAGAAATTATTTAGCTAGCCTTACAAATGTTTAGCAAGCACTCTAAGACCTCATTGCGATGATAAAAGAGGTATACATTCTGTGGAATAGAGTACAGGTGGTACCTCAAAATTCGACGGTTGAATTCGCAGGGAGGTTGACTTGCATTTGACCTGTAATTTTTGCGTTTTTGTACAGATATTTTTCAATTTAACAAAGCGCCATGCAATTCAACTGCTCTGCAATTCAACCCTAGTTTGGCAACGGATTAGGGTCGAATTGCAAGGTACCAACCTGTACATGAAAAATACACAATAAATTGCTCTAAATGGATGGATACCTAAAACTTGTCAAATTTTCTACAATTGTACAGTATCTGACGTTTAAAAGACTGAGGTATCTTATTCATTCCCCCTATTTTCTTAAATGAAGAAAATATTTGTTCATCTAAATCAAATACGATTTTGTCCATCACCTTGGAGAAAGAATTAATAGATGACTCCTCAGTTGCTGGCTGAAAGTTGCTCAGCTAAGGTTGAAGGTGTTTACTGATCTCGACATTTTGTTCTGAATATTCAGAATATGGATTTTTAAAGAATATAACACTGCTTTTTTGGGTGGTTTTCAAAATATTTCAACTTTTTTTTCAAACCACAGTGATGTAAATATGATATATGCTGTATCTGCTCACAATCACTGGCCAACTGGTTCTTTGTGTTTTATCTTTGATCTGATTTCCTTTCACGTTGTGACCTTTGCTGAAGTGAAATTTCATTGTTGAAAGTATAGAGACTGACTGGAGATAAAGTGTCAATCTCTCAGAAAATGCCATCTGAGAACACTGTCCATGAATGAATGAATGAACAGAACACTTTATTTGCCACTTTTCAGCATTGACAAGGTTCAATCAAGATTTCCACAACCAAACCTCCTTCCCATCCAGCCCAAATCTGTCCATCAGTTTCCTCTTAATAGTATCCTATGCATTGCCTGAGCCTCTGTAAGATAACTTTTTGCACGTCAGTATCACATAAGCTGCGTAAATGCTCTGGCACTCCTAATCTCTTCTTCTTGAGAGATACTATGGTATTTCTTGACTTTTAAATTTGAAACAACCCAAACATATTGTGAAATGATTCATGCTCACCAGTCTGGATGCAATCGCCAGTTTTTGTCCGTCTTAAAGATACATCTGTGAAACAATTTCTCTGCGGCAAACAATGCTCGAGTTTTGCAAGATTATACTTCATAAACTAGTAGGTTGTTTTGAACCAGGGTTTCCGTGAATGAGACAGCCAAGATGTCTTTTCAGGTGCAGTGGGGCCCCGACATGCGGACGACCCGACTTGAAGAAACTTGAAAGTAAAAAAAAAAAAAAGAATCTGCCAAGGCATCTGGACAATGTCTCATATAATGATGCGGACACTTCAATAAAATTTCTAGAAAAATGGAGAAATAATTTTAATTTACAAAATATTGATACCTTTCGAAAAAATTGAGATTTTAAAAATCAAAATTATTACGAATGCATTTTAATATAAATTAATTGAAATACAGCATATAATCCATAGCAGGCTAATTTTGTGTTTTTTTCAGAGTTAATTCCATTCTTTTGTGCACAGTATAGGAAGACTTGTGCTTGATCTTAGCTGTTCGGGCTCCTTATCACGCCAAAATATCGGACTCTGCATGGTTCTTCTTCTGTCTATAGTTATTTTCTGTCTCTTGGATTAATATGAGAAAAATTTTTTCATTGCATTTTTGCGGGACTTTTCCGTAATTTCCTAGCAGAGAAGAACCAAACAAAGTAATTATATTCCCATTCAAGTTGAAGAAAATATGTCATCCGACATGCGGAGATTCCAACATATATAGGGACAAGGTCCAAGCACCAATGTTGTCTGCATCTCGGGGCTCCATTGTACAAGGGTTGTCCCAATTGGACGCGGCC
>CAJPEX010004501.1:0-21350 GCA_905338405.1 Notodromas monacha | reverse complement strand
AAAGGTGTTTCTTGAAATTTTGTTTGAGTTTTATTTTGGGTTTTTAGCAGGAATCATCAGTATTTACAGGAAAGATCTGTAGTTCTATTGTTATGACTACCGCATGAAGAGCATTTCTGGTTCACTCATTTGTTTAAGGATTGATCAGGGGTTGATGCAGTCTGCCAAAAATTCTGTTGCCATCCAGAATACTTTTCTACATGCTCTCCTCTCTTTGGCTGTTCTGTAGTACAATGAAGTGTGCCAACACTGATCCAAGTTGGTTGCTGTGTGCATACCATGATCTCTTTTAATTAGATAAGTTAATGAATTCCGGTGTTCCACATATGAAAATCCAACTAATCTCCTGGATCTTGTTGTGAAACCGTGACTGCGTCAAATTGCTCCACACATGTAAAAATGAAATATTGGTTGACTAAAAGACAATAGTGACAGTGATACAGTGAGACCTTAAGATGAGAACGTAATTTATGCATCAAGAGTGCCCCTATGGTGAAATGTCCCTAAGTTGAGTCTTATTTTCCCTTAGACTTACATTATTTAATTTTTAATTGGTGTTTTATGGACAAAATACTCACCATAATTCCAGGAAAATAAAAAATTGTCTCCCAATTTAAACTGATTCAATCTATATATTTCAACATAATATGGACATTTGGGGAATTGAATACTAATACCTCTGTACAGTGCATAGAAGTGTTGGCATTCTCTGTAAAAATAACATTCAAGTGAAAAAGAGCAAATGAAGTCCCTCTATGCTGGAGGTAATTTTTTAAAATTAGCTAAATGGATGGTAAATTGTTNCTATGCTGGAGGTAATTTTTTTTTTTTTTTTAAATGGATGGTAAATTGTTGAGAGAAATGCCCAACAAATTTTCTTACGTCAATTTTAGGGTTGGAAATATCTGTTTGTTTTTCATCACAAAATGTCCCTATGTTGAGTCAGTGTCCTCATGTCAGGCCTTTTTTATTAATTTTATGGGAAAATAAGTGTTGGTATGTCAAATTGTCCGCATGCTGAGGTGTCCGCATGTGGGGGTCCCACTGTATTTCCTCAAAGTATTCTTGTGTGCTTCTCCAAAAGTTTGGGGGGAACAGTTGGCATCTTCAAGAATCATAAGTAACTCAAGTAAAATTGGAATAAGTCATAACTCTGCTCAAAAGTTGATCAGCTGGTTAACAGTTGGAGTGTAGTATTGAGTTTATTTGTTCAGACAATTTGAGATAACAAATCCCTCTTTCTTTGAAAATTTCCAATGAAAGAAGGTGCCAGGCAGCAGCAAAAAATTGTGTGCAACATAGCAAATTCAGAAATAACACCTTGAAAATTGTACTGAGTTTTTTTCTGCAAGCGTGATTCACAGTAATACCCCATTGTCATCTTCAGAAAAAAAAATTACGTGAATTTCTTTGATTTGGCCTATTTCTCATCCAGGACAGTGACATTTTGTGTGGTACTCAGTGAGTTTGGCACTAAACTGGGGTTTCCCTTGACACAAAAATGAAGGCTGATTTGTTCCTGAGAAATGTTGTCCTGAATTTTGGTTTGACTGTATTTTGTGCTGAATTAAAACGCGTTCAAAAGTTCATCCATGTGTCTTGTTTTTTTTCGCAGGGGATTATTCACGTTGCGCATCGCAAATCGCGTGGCATTCGAGCCCGAAGTCGTCCCGAAACTCTGCTTGACCGGAAAGGCCGTCCCTCGCAGCACGACGGTGGAATTGTCCCGACTCGAAGTTCCGGCGGACATGGCCCTCTGGCCCTCGTTCCACAACGGAGTGGCGTCCGGGTTGCGGATCCGCAGTGGCGACAAATCCATGTGTTCCAGCTGGGTGGTGTTTAACAAGCCGCAAATTACCCCGGGTGCCACGCCGGCAGTCGTGGCCAACACTGTGGCCCAACACGGAGGGTTTCTGCTGGCCATGGGCCTCAACGGGCACCTGAAGCACTTGGCGTCGTTGAATGCGCATGATTACTTGCGGCAGTGTAAGGAGTTGGTCACTGTCGGGATGCTGTTGGGGATGGGCGCGGATTTTTGTGGTGAGTTTTGCCCGGGATTTTATTATTTTTTGCAGAAGGTGGTTGTTGTGTGTTGATGTCTGGTGATTATGCTTGATTATTTTGAAATTCTGTACAATAGAGTCTCATTGAAAAAAAAAAAGTGTCGTGGCTATTTGACAGGGACCGAAAAAGCCAAATTTGTTCTAAGCGTTAATTCGTTATGAATAAAATTCGTTGTAACGATATTCTACTGTAAACAGTTGAACCTTTGTAACCCGAACCTCCCCAACTGAAAGGATTTCACCCTCGAACTTTTTCTTGAGGTATTTTGGCTATTACAGCAGGAGAATCTCGATATAACGAATAATCGATTACAAAGCAGTCCTTTTTTCAAGGTTGTTCTCAATGCCAACAATGTTTCGTGACTCCGTAATTTTCTCGAAGTTTTAAAAACGAACTTGTGAAACTTTAGAAGTGGCTAAAAGCTCTTTGATCATTCGCATTTTTTTCTCATTGAATTTTGTTGCTTTATTTTCAGGGACGCAGAATTTGAATGTGCTGAAGTTGATTACTTTGCACATGGAAGCAATGACGGTTCCAACTCCAGTGGACCTGGACATTGCTATGCCTGTTCAAACAGCTGCAGCAATTAGCTTAGGATTATTGTACATGGGATCTGGGGATGGACACATTTCCAGGGTTTTGCTAGAAGAAATTGGTGAGTTTTAATTTATGATGACAATGATATAAAAAAGGCATGTTTTGTCCTCAGATGTCTCATTGATGTGCTGAAATTTATAGATTGAGATTTTTTTTCCCTGATTGTTGGTTGGTAAAAACAATTATGTTTTGAATTTACAGTCAAACCCAGAGACCCCGCACAAATTTACTTGAATGGTTTTTGTGTTGTACGGTGTTTTCAAGTTGTTGGTCAGCATTCTTGGATTATAGCACTATATCCTTGACCCAGATGTAGGCAAAGAGGCATAGAAATCCATTGAGTACCAAATTCATAAAGCATTGGAAGATTGATGGACCTTTTTTTTTTTTTTTAGTTCCATTTGCATATGGATGGATTCATAATGTCTTAGAGGGGCTGAGAATGCTATTTTGAGTAGGGAAAACCTACATTTTTGCTGTGGGAGAAGAGAAGTATTAGAGGAAGGTGACTTTTTTTATATTTTGTGCCTTGAACTCTTGGACAATAAGTTGATGGGATGCTCAATTTTTTGAAAAAAAAAAAAATTACCCAATAACTCGCACGCTATCTTCTGAAAAGCCTCCAGTTACATTTTTCCTCTTTCCTGGGTCCCCAGCAAATAGCCAAATGACCTCTCAAAATTTCAGTTGAAGAGGTTTGAGGGAGGAAAGTTTTCAAGTTATGGAGGTCTACTCAGATGGACTCTCTCCACAACGAAATTCAGGGGACTAGGAAAAAATTATTGTTGAGAGGATTTCGTTATAGGAAAACAAAATTAAAAGGTAGAGAACCATATGGGAGCCAACAAAATTAGTTTTTATTTTTTAATTTTTTTGTTAACCAAATCATTGCACCGGTATATATATTGTTCTTGAGGAAATACAACAATTTGACTTTTTGAGGTTCTTGACTTGTTTAGGTTCGACTTTGCAAGGTCAAAATGGAATGCCTTTGCATTAGTTTCAATATATTTTTCAATTTTTCCTTCTTTGGCTGTTTCCAGGAAGGCCACCTGGACCAGAAATGGATGACAGCAAGGACAGGGAGTCTTACTGTCTTTCTGCTGGCCTGGCGCTTGGCATGGTTTGTCTTGGCAGAGGAGAAGAGATTCTTGGAGAGGGAGCTAAACGTCCTTGCTTTGATTCCAAAACCCCTAGGACTTTGGCAGACACCCTGTATCACTACATCACTGGTGGAACAAAGCGGCCTTTTGCCGGTAAAAATCTTGGCAAAGAAAGCGTTTGAGATATTTTACTAAAATGGGAAATATTTTTCAATGTTGCTTGTGTGTGTTTTTTTTTCAGGTGTCCAGAAGGACAAGTACAAGACACCCAGTTACCAAATAAAAGAAGGGGAAAGAATTAATTTGGATATGACGGCTCCAGGTGCAACTCTGGCATTTGGACTGATGTTCTTCAACACTGGAAGCAGGTAATTCAATGATTCCCTCATGGTATTTTCACTAATTTTAGTTCCACGGTTTTTTTAAAATTAATTCGGATTTTTGATGTTCTTGATGAGTCACTTGAATAACAAACCTTACTGAAAACACCATATTCACTCAAGTAACGCATGCCTCTGAGTGAGACACGCGCCATGGTGTTTTAAAAAAGAGGATGCATTAATTTCATGAAGTTGAAGCTTTTCCAATGCTACTCAGGTTGACTCAACTTGAATGGAAATAGCTGACCAAGCTGAAATTCAGGCGACGTCTACATGATGTCCGAGGAAACAATTGTATGAGCGACATCATGCGTGAAATGAAAGCTCTCGAAAATTCGCTGAAGTAACTTCCAGCGTCAAGATTTGATCCGAGATTTTGCTCTGTGTGGAAGTTTCTGTTGACTGATCCGTTTCGTTTGCCATCGATTTATTGAAGTATAATTTGTTTTGGTTAAATTGATGCTTTGCAGAACCGTGACGGACTGGTTGTCGTTGCCCGCGACTGCCTACGGTTTGGACTGCGTTCGACCGGATCTGATCATGCTGAGAGTGATCAGCAGAGGCTTGATCCTGTGGAGCAAAATCCAGCCGAAAGATGACTGGGTCAAGGATCAAATCCCGAGCTACATCCCGAAATGCATCCCCAAGGTGCTGGGGGTTTTGCCTGGCGAACCCTCGACGGGTCTTCGGTTATCGCTGACTGATCGATCCGTCCTGGGAGATGAAGAGGATGACACTGAGTTTGGGGAAACGCAGGACTTGGAGCTCATGTCGTAAGGAAATGGATGGATGCTTAATGGATTTTTAAGAATTGTTTTGCGAAGTTTCGTGGGCATTTTCAAAAATGATTGCTCGGTTATTTCGCTGTTTTCAAGCAAGTAAGAAAGCGTAGAATGAGGAAACCTGATTAGGGATACTTTTAAATGGCTTTGAACGTGCCTTTTTTAGATTTTCCCTCCTTCGTGCTTCTGAAGTCGAGATTTCACTGTATATAAATATTTTTTTTTCTGTTTTCTTTAGACAAGCGTACTGCAACGTGGTAGCCGGAAGTTGCCTGGTGATGGCGATGAGATTCGCCGGAAGCGGCGACAAGACCGCCTTTGAAGTGATTTACAGGTACGCCAAGGCGTTTCTCAAGCTTGTCGGCCGACAGAATCCCGCACTTCGATTACAATCCGACTTTATTCATCGAGCGACTGTGATGAATTGCGTAGGAGTGCTTACGTTGAGTCTAGGTGTCCTTATGGCCGGCACGGGGGACTTGAAGTCACTCAAGGTGTGTCGGGCGATTCATTTCAAGACTGGTGAGTTTTCTTACTAGGAACAAAGAAAAAAAAAAACCGCTTACAGTGTCTCGTTTTTTTTTTTTCTGTGCTTTTGTGGGTTGGATTTATTCATTTTTACTCCGAAGAAGTCTGACGGAAGGAAATCTTGGTTTAGGGGCTCAATTGAAAGTTAATTCTGTGGCTTTCGATTCGCGTTCTTTTTTTTTAATTGACGTACAGTATTTTACGGAAATAATTTTGGAAAGCCTTTACCTCGGAGAAAAGTTCTCCAAAAGAGCAAGAAAATGCACTTCAAACGGATTTATCTTGAAAAAGGAAAAGAATCTGCAAAATGTTCACTGTTTTTCTCTCTTTGAAGAAATACGAGTTTGTTCGTTTATTCATTTTGAATTGGCGTATTGTACGGTAATCCTTTTGAAAAAACCCGAATCTGTAAAAGAATTTATCTGAAGGGCAAAAAATGTAATTCAAACTGATTTTTCTTGAAAAAAATTGTAAATCGTGTTTCTTTCATGTTTTTAACCGACGTATCGTATGCTAATCATTTTGAAGAACCAAGAACCCTTTTCTCTGCGAAAGGTTTTCCGAAACTTCGAGAAATTTCAATTCGAACCGATTTATCTTGAAAAAAGAAAAGATTCGGAAAACTTTTTTAAGGTTTTTTGTTTTGCTTAAAATTTGCGTTTGTCTAATGTTTTTACTTTTTAGTTGACGTATACGTGTGTTGGTATAAATTTGAATAGCCTTTATTTCTAAAGAAATTTTTTCGAAAATGGTGAGAAAATGCCATTCAAAGTGATTCATCTTAAAAAAACGAAAAGAATCTGATTTATTTGTAAGGTTTTTAAAATAAATTTGAAACTCGGGAGCGATTTCATCGTGAAATTTTATCGTGAATGTGTGTTTCAGGGCTTCTGCAAAGCGAAATGGCATACGGCTTAAACATGGCCGCGCACATGGCGATGGGACTCCTGTTCCTCGGCGGTAGCGGGTTCAGTTTGCAGACTAGTCCGAAAGCTGTCGCTGCTATGGTCATTTCTCTGTTTCCGAAATTCCCTGCTCATTCAGCTGACAATCGGTGAATTGAGGAATTATTCAAAAATGGAAAATTTTGCATGCTTTCTTTTCCTTCTTAATGGTTTTAAGGTATCATCTTCAAGCCCTGAGGCATTTGATCGTCATGGCTGCGGAGCCGCGACATCTGGTGCCGTTCTTGGTCCCGTCTGTTCACGTGGAAGACGATTCCGGGATGCCGGTGTCGGCCAAATTGTTTGTGGTTTGCCGACCGGACGGTCATTTGGTTGGCAGTGACAAGTCGCAGGGAATTGTTCAGTTGCCCGGGCTTCTGCCCGAACTGGACACTGTGGAGAGCATCAAGCTTGTCGGGAAGCGGTTCTGGAGCTACGGTTTTGAGCGAGGCAAACCCAGCTGGGATTTACTCATGTAAATTTTGTGAAAAAGAAAAAAACAAAAATTGCCTTATTATTTTTTCATCTTTCGGGATTTCCGAACACTGTCTTGTAGCTGCTTTCGTAGATCTGTTCGAAATCAGATTCTGTCGACCTTCGTGCCAAAAAAAAAAAAAAAACAATTTCCTGTAAATTTCGGTTTTATGCTCTTCACGCTTTTGACTCTACTGTCAGTGGTGTAGGGTAGATATCGCCTGAATATTGTATTAAGCTCACGAGGGTTTTCGAGTCAAATACTTTTGATAAACTTGTATTCCCAAGTGAGACGCGCAACCCATTTTGAGTGACACTGAAGCCACATTTATTTGAAAGAATAAGAACACCCAAATTCGAATTTTGACATGATTTTGAGCCTGAATTCAACTGATTGTGAAATGTTTTCATTAACAAATTTTTTTTTTTTTAGATGGTCCAGAATTTTTTCATCATAAAATTTGGTATAATGCATGCTTCCATTTCTGAAAAAAGGTTAAAAAATGTATACAAATCTATGACGCAAATCCCTTTTTTTCATGTAAAATTTGAGAGAATATCAAGAATTTATTATTTTGAAGAAAGGTTCAAGACGGTCGGAAAATATCTGGATGAAGATTCAGTTATTGGAGAAGATGCAGTACTTTTATTATTCTTTTCAATAGTGTTTTCTTAAACGCTCTTTCGAAATTCTTCCGTAAATGATGCGGCTGAAAGCAGCATTCTTTATTATTCAGTTTTGAAAATAAAAAATTGGATGAAATTATTCTTGACCCGTTTTCAGTTTAATTTTTTTATTGTAATGCAGGGACATCATGAGGAAAAGATCGGGATACACGCCTGTGCAAGCCAGACAAGGTGCGGAAACGTACGAAATCGATCCATCGGGATTCCGATCGCGGAAAGCAGCGTTGCTGACCTCCAGTCACGGCGTAACTTGGACTTATCAAGTAAAGCTCAATTCTTGACATCTAATATATGTATACTTGAACCTTTCGAAGTTGAGCTTCGAGGAAAAAAAAGAAAAGAAAAGAATTTGAGTTAGAGAAACAAGCATTTGTTTTGGAGAAAAGACGGAAGAATTGCAGAAAATTGTAATTGGGGTTATTCTGGGTTTTGTATGCTTTGAAAGGATCTTAAACTTGGAGTCGTGGCTTTCCTTGCGAGATCAGTCTCACTGTTCCTTTCCAAAAGTATTGAGTTACATTTTATTTGCTTTCTCCTTTCCTGTGTCAATGGAAAAATATTCAAAAGGCCTCCAGAAAATTCGAGTCATGGAGACTTTTTATTGAAGTTTTTTCTACGGGAATTCTGACAGGGACTTGGGAAAATTTGATAGTGGGAGGTTCGAGTTATCGAGGTTCAACTTTACTCAGAAACATGTGGTAATTTTTTGTTTTAACTATTCTCTCTGTAGAGTTGTGATGTGAGCGCATTCCTCGGGTTGCCTGGGATCGCGGAAATACCCGAATTCATCCTGGGTTCGGCATCACCCGAAGACGCGGATGCCAAAGAAAGGGCCGAACACGATCGAATAACCACGTTGTTTTTCGAGTACGTGACTCAAGGCAGGATCATCGCCTTTGGTGATGCTTTAATGCTTAGCAATGTGAGTAAATCAATCTTTGGGACCACTTCATGGTTTTTTTCATCGCATCCAATTGTAATTTGTTCATATTTTATCGTCTTTCTTTTTCTTTTTTTCTCCAAGATCGCGAGAAGTTTGAAGGACGGTTGCAGCAAGAAGGACTTTTGCTCTCAGTTGACGGTGTGCACGAGGCTCCGGCAGATGTCGCTCGCCATCGCGTTCATGCAACAAGTTCTGCCCGATTCCAAGCGGACCAAGCAGCTGGTGGAAGACTTTGAAGACGATGCTGACGTTGTTCNGCGAAATGGCGTACGGCTTAAACATGGCCGCGCACATGGCGATGGGACTCCTGTTCCTCGGCGGTAGCGGGTTCAGTTTGCAGACTAGTCCGAAAGCTGTCGCTGCTATGGTCATTTCTCTGTTTCCGAAATTCCCTGCTCATTCAGCTGACAATCGGTGAATTGAGGAATTATTCAAAAATGGAAAATTTTGCAATGCTTTCTTTTCCTTCTTAATGGTTTTAAGGTATCATCTTCAAGCCCTGAGGCATTTGATCGTCATGGCTGCGGAGCCGCGACATCTGGTGCCGTTCTTGGTCCCGTCTGTTCACGTGGAAGACGATTCCGGGATGCCGGTGTCGGCCAAATTGTTTGTGGTTTGCCGACCGGACGGTCATTTGGTTGGCAGTGACAAGTCGCAGGGAATTGTTCAGTTGCCCGGGCTTCTGCCCGAACTGGACACTGTGGAAAGCATCAAGCTTGTCGGGAAGCGGTTCTGGAGCTACGGTTTTGAGCGAGGCAAACCCAGCTGGGATTTACTCATGTAAATTTTGTGAAAAAGAAAAAAAACAAAAATTGCCTTATTATTTTTTCATCTTTCGGGATTTCCGAACACTGTCTTGTAGCTGCTTTTGTAGATCTGTTCGAAATCAGATTCTGTCGACTGTCGTGCCAAAAAAAAAAATCCTGTAAATTCGGTTTTTATGCTCTTCACGCTTTCGACTCTACTGTCAGTTGTGTTGGGTAGATGTCGCCTGACTACTGTATTTAAGCGCGTGAGGGGTTTTCAGTCAAAAACTTCTGATAAACTTGTATTCCTAAGGAAGACGCGCTACCCATTTTGAGTAAATCTGAAGCCACATTTATGTAAAAAATAAGAACACCTGAATTCGAATCTCGACATGATTTTGAACCTGAATTCAACTGATTTTGAATTCTTTTCATTAACAAAAGTTTTTTTGTAAGATGGTCCAGAATTTTTTTATTATAAAATTTGGTATAATGCATGCTTCCATTTCTGGAAAATGTTAAAAAATCTATACAAATCTATGACGCAAACCCCCTTTTTTCATGTCAAATTTGAGAGAATATCAAGAATTTATTATTTTGAAGAAAGGTTCAAGATGGTCGGAAATTATCTAGATGAAGAATTAGTTATTGGAGTAGATACAGTATTTGTATTACTGTATTTAATCCAGTACCACGCACACCTTTTTTCTCAAATTTCAGAAGAAAAAAAAGGGGTGCGCGTCATAAGCGGGTACACATTTTTAAGAAGTTTTAGGAATAATGTGTGCATTATACTTAATTATAATGGAGACATTTTGAACAAATTTAACAAGAAAACTTTTTTTTTGCTGAAAAAGTTGAAAATTGATCCAATTTTTGTTTGGTTCATGTCTGAAGTCAGATTTTTTGAATTTATTTCCAAAATTTTATGGTTTTAGATTCACTAAAAATTTGGGTCAGCATCTTACTTGGGTATAAGATTTTAGCCAAATTTCCAACTGAAAAACCCCTGTGTGCACCTTACTCAAGGGTGCGTGGAACCTGAGTTAATACGGTATTATTTTCAACATTTCTAAATGCTTTTTTAAAATTCTTCCATAAATGATGTGGCTGCAAGCAGCATTTTTATTATTCAGTTTTGAAAAAAAATTGAATGAAATCATTCCTAGCCCATTCTCAGTTAGTCTTAGAAGTACTTAGAACTGAATATTTTTTTTATTGTAATGCAGGGACATCATGAGGAAAAGATCGGGATACACGCCTGTCCAAGCCAGACAAGGTGCGGAAACGTACGAAATCGATCCATCGGGATTCCGATCGCGGAAAGCAGCGTTGCTGACCTCCAGTCACGGCGTAACTTGGACTTATCAAGTAAAGCTCAATTCTCGACATCTAATACTGTATATGTATAATTGAACCTTTCGATGTTGTGCTTTGAGAGGAAAAAATAAAAAGAAAAAAAATTCGAGTTACAGAAGCAAGCATTCGTTTTGGAGAGAAGACGGAAGAATTGCAGAAAATTGTAATCGGGGATATTCTGGGCGTTGAATTGCTTCTTGAATGATTTGAAAGGATCCTAAACTTGGAGGCGAGGGTTTCTTCGCGAAATCAGTCTTTCTGTTCCTTTCCAAAAGTATCAAGTTACATTTTATTTGCTTTCTTCTTTCCTGTGTCAATGAAATAATCTTCAAAAGGCCTCCAGAAAATTCGAGTTATGGAGGTTAGAGGAGGAAATCCTTCGAGTTCAGGAGGTTTTTAAAGCATATTTTTCTACGGGAATTCTGACAAGGACTTTCATAAATTTAATAGTGAGAGGTTCGAGTTATTGAGGTTCAACTTTACTCAAAATTTTTTGTTGAAATATTTTTTTCTCTGTAGAGTTGCGATGTGAGCGCATTCCTCGGGTTGCCTGGGATCGCGGAAATACCCGAATTTATCCTGGGTTCGGCATCACCCGAAGACGCGGATGCCAAAGAAAGGGCTGAACACGATCGAATAACCACGTTGTTTTTCGAGTACGTGACTCAAGGCAGGATCATCGCCTTTGGTGATGCTTTAATGCTTAGCAATGTGAGTAAATCCCATTTTGGGACCCCGTTTTTATTCTTTTCATCGCATCCAATTATAATTCGTTCATATTTTATCGTCTCTTTTTTTTCTCCAAGATCGCGAGAAGTTTGAAGGACGGTTGCAGCAAGAAGGACTTTTGCTCTCAGTTGACGGTGTGCACGAGGCTCCGGCAGATGTCGCTCGCCATCGCGTTCATGCAACAAGTTCTGCCCGATTCCAAGCGGACCAAGCAGCTGGTGGAAGACTTTGAAGACGATGCTGACGTTGTTCAGGATGTGCCGTTGGTCACTGATGCTGCTGGCACTGCCTTGAGATCCCTGGCCTCGGACTCTGTCGACGGCTGGCGAAAAGGTTTTTTTTTTTTTTGGTCGTGCAATTTACTTCTCTTTCCCGGCGTCTGAAAGATTTTTCTGCACATAAAGTGCTATGATTGATGAGTACGAGGTTTGGTTCATAAGTTTTGAGACTACTTTGTTTTTGTTTTTTTTACTTGCATATTCCCTCCATTTGGCAACGCTTCAGTGCTGTTCAACGTAATCTCCGCCGGTTTCAATGCATTTTTTTTATGCCGTAAATCCAACAACCGAAACAGTGCCAAAAATCAAGTTTCATTGGGGTGATTATAGGCACCCTGTGACAATATTGGCTATTCCTGATGGTGCAGAAGGACCTGAAAGGAATTGATTTTGAGGTCAAGGGACTGCCTCATTTCCGCCGTCAAAGAGCTGCTTAATCGACTGACAGAACTTGATTTTCGGCAGTAATTTGATGGTTGGATTTATTGAATGAAAAAAGGCGATAAAATCTGTAAAGAGTATGTTGAACAGGGTTTAAGTGTTGCCACATGATGAGGCTATGCGAGTAAAAAAAAAAAAATTGGAATTTGTGTCAACTCTGTTTGATCTATTTCGAAAAGTCTCAAAACTTATGAACGGACCGTCGTATGCTTTATTTCCTGCTTGTCAGCGTTTACAAGGTTCAAAACAAAGTATTGTACATAGAAAATGCGCGAATTCTTTGACTGGCAACCACTTTTTTTTTTTTTATGTATGACGCAGAACCGAAATTATCTTTAAATTTGTTTATGAGAGCGTTTATATTTTGTTTTGGGATGCATGACTGACGATTGCCTGTTGATTATTCTTGAAACAGAATTGTTGCCGTATTTGCGAAGCTATTTCGGCTGGGAATCGAAGGCATCCACGACAGGTGTGACGATGGAGATGTCGACGGAAATCAGTCCTGATTTCAGCATGAAACTTGCCATGTTTCTCGAGTTTTACCGATTACCTTTTGTGCCGCCATCGAGCATGAAGGGTTAGTTTACTGCAAAATCCTTTTTTAGACGTGCTTCTGGATTTCGGAAGCTTTACATTTTATCCTGATTTTTTTTTTTTCATATTCCGGAGAAGTATCGCGTTTATTTTTTTAAATGATGACAGTTTTTTTTTTCGAAGTGTTTGGTTAAAATAATTTTTTAACGGTTTCTTTTCTGGGATGGCTGTATTCGAATTTTTGGAATTATCTTCAAATTTCATTAGTTATATCTCATTACAACGAAGACGTTGGCACCAGAAAATATTATAAAAATTCATTCGTTGAAAAGAAATTTCGCTATTGGGCAGGGACCTAAAAGAACAAATTAGTTGTAAGCATTGATTCTTTATGCATTAACATTCGTTATAACGAGATTTTGCTGTAAATTAAGAAAAGAACACCCAGCAAGTGATTTTTATTGTTTTACTAATATGTTAAATGGAACAGTTTTTAAGGCATTCTGCGGATGAATTTACTTGATAATTTAACTCGTCTCTCGTGCATGAACTGTAATTAATTTCAGTTCAAATGACCCCCATTCGAAATAATATTCCCTTATCGACGCGAATATTTTTATTTGGGTCTCATTTTGCGAGGGTGGTTCAAAAACTTTAGTGGTCGAATTTTGAAGGGATTAGTTAAAAAAAAGTTGACTTGATGAGGTTTTGAGTTATGGAAACAAAAATTTTTGTTGGGGGGGAAAGAAAGAAGAATTTCGGGAAATTTAAATTTTGTGATATTCTGGGTCTGAAATTGCTTCTTGAATGATTTATGGCAAGGGTGAATTTTCCCAATTAGTCTCTTCACTTCCTCTCAAAACACATGAATTCACTTTTTTATTGCTTTTTTCTTTCCTGTGTCAATAAAATAAAAGCAAAAGCGTTTATGAGTTGAGGAGGAAAACTTTTGAGCTACAGAGGTTTTGAATGCTTCATTTCTGTAAGAATTCAGACTGGGATTTTGAAAAAAAAAATCGGCATATGGAGTTACAATACTTGACATGGAAAGGTTTAATTGATCTATGTTTAAGCATATTTTAAATGTTTTGTTATTGTTCAATTACAGGTGAACCGAGTGCGTGGGAATGGCCAGAGTGGAGAAGAACAGGGGTGATGGAAAAAATGAATATCGGGGTTGCGTTGGACCTATACAACGAAGCTATCCTGTGTTCCGAATCAACAAAGTGATGCTTTTCCCGCGTGCGCATTCAAAATGAAAAATTTTTTTACGATTTTTTTTCACGTGAAATAAAATTTTGACATGCGCTCCTTGAATGCGTGACTGTTGCTTTTTTTTCTTGTTTTTGAATTTTGCCTGATGTCTGTGGATTTTGTTTTAATTCATCTTGACTCGTGATAGAAAATGTGAAAAGAAAAAGCATGGATTCCAAGTCCAGGGTGAGGGCTGTGAAGCAGAAAGCGGTCGTTGTGAGTGTGAGCAAAGAAGCTTTGGTGGATGTTGATGGAGATGGGAAATTAGCTGAGCTGAGATGGAAGCTCTTGTTGTTTGGTGTTCAGTGGAGGTTGTTGATCATTGTGTGGCAGGCAAGTTTGATTCCCCCCACCCTCACACCAAGAATTCATTTACTGGATTTATGTGAAAGTCATTTGCATTCTTTTTTTTCCCCCAGAATAAATTGGGGTGTGAGTGTCATGCTTTGCGATTGGATTTACCTGACAAATTTTTAAAATTATGTTTTGTTTCTTGTTTGAAGTGTATCAGTGGACACACTGAGTGTTGGGGAAACTAGAATATTTAGTACAGGTGGACTTGCTCTAAAAAAAATTCAAAGGACCAAAGAAACTTATTTAGAACAGAACCCCTATGAAAGTGGTCTGCAGGAAATGTTCTTCCACCTGATTGATTTCTCAAAAGAAGTAATGAAGTCTGTTGTCTTCATCTGAAATTTTGGGAAGGCAATGGCAGTTGAAATTATCTGATGAAAAATTAAAGTTGGCTTTTCTCCGTATACAGTAACACTGCTGACAAATTTTTGTAAGCTGAAATTAATCACTTCATGATTTCATTCTGAGAAACCCAAGCCCAGCTTTCTAATTTTTGAAGGCCTTCAAACGCTACTTCATTGGTTCTTAAATTTTTCAATGAGAGTTTTCTTCAGAGGACTTCATGAAAAAATTGCTGCTGGCCTGAAAAATGTTCATGGAATGTTGCCAGTCTGCAGAAAATTTTATGCAAATTTGCTGCTTGTCAAACATTTTTATGGAAATTTGCTGGTCCTAGGACCCAAAGGGGTTTGGGGAACACTGCCCTATAACCCTGGGGAGAGAGCCCAATTTGTCAACCAAAATTGTTATTCTGTACAGAGAAATTTGTTTTAGATGAGCTTGTGGCAGAGCAGTGCTGCTCAAAGTACAGTCTCTGTGTGGGATTGGCCCCAAAGAAACTATTCAAAATATATGGTTGAACTTTGATAACTTGAAGTTCTTTACCATTTGTCAATTGTTTCACTTCCCTTCAAACATACTTGAGCAGTGTAGAGATGTTGCCCCATTTTTGTTTTGTTGCAAATTTAGTCAGCTGTTCTGAGGAAAATGGCAATTAATCATGTTTGGCCTCTATCTTTGAAACTTAATCTCTCAAATAAAGTGCCATTGTTAAATTTAATCCACCCCTGATTCATGGAGGGACAACTTTTGGTATTCTGCCAAAACTTGTCCTTTGAAGCTTCTGTGCGAATTGGGCAAACTCCCACAGGAATCTGTAGAACAAGCAATGTTCAAAAAATCCCCAAACCTTTAGAAATAAAAACAATTATGACAGAAACTCAATATCTAAAGCACCAATCTCTGTGGAAATATTATGTACTGTACCTTTAAAAAAGAAACACTTCTAAAAACTCTCTCCAAAAAACTTCACTTCAATTCAAGCAGTGGCACTGTAAGGATCTCCCAAGTACTTGGCAAATTTGGAGACTGGTAATATCTTCTCCAAAAAAATATACTGTACCAGCTTCAGAATAGGGTGCTCAGTCACCCTGGTTGCAGCCCAACCAAATTCTTGCATTATATGTAGTCCTCATAAACTCTGAAGCTCTTCTTAACACAAGTGTTTATCTATGACTACATGTTCACGATGACATCTATTCATATACAGTACTTTGGAAAAGTACAGGAGAGAGTGCTTTTTATTCTGAAACAACCTTGTACACTGTGTTGTATTACTGTGTTGCTCAAGAAAGAAAAGTACAGTGAGACCCCAAGATGTGGACATAATTGGTGCATCAAGAGTGTCCCTAAGTCAAGTCTCATTTTCCCTTAGACTTACTCTGTATAATTTTAATTTGTGTTTTATTGACAAAATACTCACCATAATTCCATGAAAACATTAGAAGTGTGCATGATGTAAAATACAGTGAGACCCCCACATGCAGACACTTCAGCATCCACCCAATTTGACACAGNAATTGTCTCCCAATTTAAACTGATTCAATCAATATACTTCAACACAATATGGACATTTGGGGAATTGAATACTGATACCTATGTACAGTGCATAGAAATGTTGGCATTCTCTGTAAAAATAACATTCAAGTGAAAAAGTGAGAAGGAAGTCCCTCTATGCTGGAAGTAATTTTTCAAATTACCTAAATGGATGAAAAAGTTGGAGAGAGAAATGCCCAAAAACTTTTCTCACATCAATTTTAGGGTTGGAAATATCTATTTCTTGTAATTTGGCCTGAAGTATATTTTCAATATCATCACAAAATGACCCTATGTTGAGTCAGTGTCCTCATGTTGGGGCCTTTTTCATCAATTTTTTATGGGAAAATAAGTGTTCCTGTGTCAAATTGGGTGGATGCTGAAGTGTCTGCATGTGGGGGTCTCACTGTATTTTACATCATGCACACTTCTAATGTTTTCATGGTCAAAGCTATTGATTAATTTTATTTTTTAGTTACCTGTTTCTCCAGAGTTTGTTACAAATAGTTCTGAGAAGGTTTCAATTTTTCTGGTATGCCATTCATTATTCGCATGTAAAATTGTATGTGTAGCTGAAGGAAGAAAAGAAAATTTGTGTACCTGTACTGTATTTTGATTGTTTTCATGATGGTCAGAAATGGATTAATTGTATTATTTAAATACCCTTTTCCCAGATTTTTTTCAGCAAAATATTTCTGGAAAGATTTCATTTTTCTGGTGCGCCATTTATTATTTGCAGGCAGTGTCAAATTTTATGTGTAGCTCAAGGAAGAAGAGAAAATTTGTTTACCTGTATTTTGAATGTTTTCATGCTGGTCAGCAATTAGTTTATTGTATTATTTAATTATCATTTTCCCCAGATGTTTTTTTCTAACAAAATATTTCAGAAAAGATTCCAATTTTTCTTATATGCCATTTAATATTTGCAGGCAGTTTCAAATTTTATGTGTAGCTCAAGGAAGAAGAGAAAATTTGTGTACCTGTATTTTGAATGTTTTCATGCTGGTCAGCAATTAATTAATTGTATTGCAGTATTTAAATGCCTTTTTCCCAGATGTTAAAAAAAAATTTTGGAAAGATTTCAATTTTTCTGATATGCCATTTATTTTTTGCAGGCAGTGTCAAATTTCCTATTCGAAGACTGGCCCCACGATCCCGACGAGGCCTTCCGAGCAACCCGAGACCCATCGACCGAGAACCCGTGGCTGGAGGCGGCATTCGGCGGACTGGCCCGTTGGGACGCCGAATACTTCATGGACATTGCGTCCCGTGGCTACACGTCTGAACAATCCGCCGCCTTTTTCCCGGCCTGGCCCGTGTTACTCTCGTCAGTGGCGTCCCTGCTGGTCCACGGCGTCCGTCTCGTCGTCGTTGGGGTGTCGCCGCCATTGTTTTCGTCACGATCAGCGTTGCTAGTCTCCGGCGTCGGCTTGAATTTCTTGGTGTCGTTGTTGAGTGCTGACGCGTTTTTCCGGCTGACGACGAGTGTCGTTGACGTGAGGAAAACGCGGGGGATGCAGTGGTGCTACTACGCCGCCGTTTTGTTTTGCGTGTCGCCGGCGAGCGTTTATTTCTCGGCCTTGTATTCCGAGGCCTTGTTCGCGTGGCTCACGTTCGAGGGGCTCTACTGGCTCTACGGGTACGATTATTTTTCCCCCTCGCCAATTGATTTTTTTTCTTCAATGCAAATTTAATCCTTTGCTGATGTAGGGGAACGGAGTTGAGAGAGAAAAGCGTGATTGTGTGTGACGGCGAATTAGGCACAAATCTTGCACGGTTTTTTTTAAACGTTGAAAAAAAAAATTGATCTCAAAAAAGTTTGCCGCGATACCTGAGCATAATGTCTTAATGTACGCGGAGACTTCGCCAATAATTCTAGAAAAGTTTGTGTTTAAAAATCTTGAGATCACTTTGAAAAAAATTATATTCAGAAAAATTACAATTACAGTGTGACCCCAAGATGAGAACGTGATATGTGCATCCGGAGTGTTCCTAAGTCAAGTCTCATTTCCCCATAGACTTACATTATATAATTTTTAATTGATGTTTTAAGGACAAAGTACTCACCATAATTCCATGAAAATAAAAATTGTCTCCCAATTGAAATTGATTCAATAAATATATTTCAACGCAATATGGACTTTTGGAGAATTGAATACTGATACCTCTGAACAGTACATAGAAATGTTGGCATTCTCTGTGAAAATAACATTCAAGTGAAAAGGAGAGAAGGAAGTCCCTCTTTGCTGGAGGTAATTTGTTAAAATTAGCTAAATGGATGGTAAATTGGTGAGAGAAAGGCCCAAGAACTTTTCTTACATCGATTTTAGGGTTGGAAACATTTGTTTCTTGTAATTTGGCCTGAAACTTATTTGCAATTTTATTTAAAAATGTCCATATGTTGAGTTAGTGTCCTCATGTTGTACCTTTTTTTTTATTAATTTTTTATGGAAAAATAAGTGTCCCTATGTCAAATTATCTGCATGTCAAGGTGTCTGCATGTGGGGGTCTCACTGGATACCATATGAAAATTTTGTAGGACAGTTTTTTGCTTTTCTCATGTGTATTTATACAGGTGAATTAATAATTTTGTTTTCTACCGCTCTTTTTTTTTCTTTTTTTTTTTTTGCAGGCGGAAAAGTATGACGATGGCAACCCTGCTGTTCACTGCCGCCGCCTTCACGCGCTCAAACGGCGCCGTCAACGCGGGCTTCCTGCTCCACTTTGGACTGTCGTCAGCGTGCCGCTCCGGCGGCACAGTCAAGCCCAAGCTCAAGTTCGCCGTCCTGGGATTGGTGGGCGCCGTGGCGGCGGCCTTCCCGTTCGTGTGGCTCCAGTCGTATCACTTTGACCGCCTCTGCAGTCGAGCCTCGCGACCGGCGCCCTGGTGCTTCACCGGCGCCTCGCCGTACTCGCACGTGCAGAGCGTGCATTGGGGAGTGGCGCCGTTTGCCACGTGGCGCGGGCGGAAGGCGCCCGAGTTTCTGGTCGTGTGTCCCGTGTTTTTGTTGTGTGCTTTGCGGTATTTGTGCTCGTGGGTGGACGAGAGGAAGGACGAGCTTTTGAGCCTCGGCGGGGTTTTGCCGGAATTTTGGCAGAAGAAGAAGGAAAAGGTCGAGGAGGAAGAGGATAAAGTTGCTGGTTCCGAAGAAGCCTGGAGTGTGTTTGGCAAGGAGGCGTCCCACGCTGTGTTCTGGTTCCACGGCATTTTTCTCGTGGTTTTCGGCCTCGTTTACGTTTATATTCTGGTGGGTTCTGCTGAAAACCCAATGTAAAATATTCAGGTTGATTCAGACTTTTTTTGTTTAAATTCTGGAAACCCTCTCTTGTTTAGAAGTCCCTATGAACCAATTTTGTCAATTTTATTATATTTTTGAAAATGCTGTGAATTTATTCATTTTAGAAGCTTATATGAACTGATGCAAATTTTTGAAATGGACTGTTGTCGGATTAAATTTGATCCCAAATTCCCAAGTTATTATTTTTAAAAATACTTGAAAAATATAAGCAACATCAGAAATGATACTTTCCACAAGAAATCATGAAAGCGTGAGGGTTAAAAGAATCCATACCTAGTTTCAATGGTCCATGGAAGGACTTGTATTTTTTGGATGAAGATGGTTTATTTAGAGTGGAATCAAGGTTTGGAAATGCTGAATTTGTGCCCTTGGAAGAACAATTGCAATCTGTTTGAAAGGGGACAGAGATTTGAAATAATTAATAATTTGAGATTTTCATGGAATGTTGGATCATGCAGGACCAGATCAATTTAAAGCTGAGCTCTTGAAAAGATTTTACTTGACAAAAGCCCAGAACTCAATTGGAGAAGTTGATTCAGACTTTTTTTTTATTCTGGAAACCATCCATGTTTAGAAAGTCTTTCTCTACCTACTTTTGTCAATTTTTATTTGAATGTTTTACATTTATTGGTGATTGAAGCTTAAAACTGATGCATATTTTTGAAATTTAATGCTGCTTGTTTCAGTTTGATCCCCCCCCCCCCCCCCCTGCAGAAAATCCCTGGAGTTGACCCTTATGATTACCAAACCTAATTGGTTCCAGACAACAACAAAAATAGACCAAAGCCAATTTTTCTGTACACTTGAGTGGTGAATAACTTGCAGTAGAAGCTCATTACAACAAATACCATTATAACACATTTTTCAGTATAACAAAACTTTTCCTGAAGTCCGGGCAGAAAGCCCATGGAATCCATTTTGAATCCATCTTGTTGTAACAAATTGCCAAATTCCAGTTAGAACAATTTTTTGAGGAACATGTTGATTACAGTATTTCCCCAAAAAAGTTTCCAATCCAAACACATTAAACTCTCAGATTTCCCTTTTGAAATATGACTGACTGTTCCTTATGAATCTGTGCAGGAATTGTTTATAAAAACTGCTTGCCAAACATTTCGCAATTCCTCAACCTAAAATTTTGCTTCGCCCAATTTTTCAAAGAATTACTCATTCCCCAACAAAAAAGAGAGAAGCCTAAACCAGGAATGTTGATCGAATTATTTTTCTTACCCTAGTCATTCTTGGGGAATTTTATTGTATTTTTTATTAGTACTGTCTTATTAGTACCTGTTGTTATTTTGGCATCCCACAAAATGAGTAATTCTGTTTCATTTCTATATCAACAGACGTTGCTGAGGTTCCTCTGCTCTTCCACACCGGTTGTGACTTGGGCTGCAGCCTTCAGTTTGAGAGACATTTTCTTGACCTACTCCTCGGAGAACAAATCAAAGAAAAGGCGTCGATTGGTGAATTTTGTCTCTTATTTATATGCAGTGTGAACATATTTTCAAAGCGTTTTTGGACTTGGCATTTTTTCCAACTAATTCGGAAGCAATTCAAGGCCAAGAATATAACTATTTAGGGTTTAGAAATTTAAAATTTTCAGTAGCATCCTTCAGATGTTAAATTGAATTAATCACGGAAGGTGAAATATTCCAAGCATTTTATTTTCTAACAATTTTAAGGGTACTGATTACATCATGAATTTGGAAAACCCTGTAATTCCTGATTATGTTACAGTGAGACCATGAGATGCAGATGTAATTGGTGCATCAAGAGTGTCCCTAAGTTGAGTCTCATTTTCCCTTAGACTTTCATTATATTATTTTTAATTGGTGTTTTATGCACAAAATACTGTACCATAATTTCATGAAAATAAAAATTGTCTCCCAATTTAAACTGATTCAATCAAAATATTTCAACACAATATGGACAATTGGGGAATTGAATACTAATACCTCTGTACAGTACATAGA
>CAJPEX010004500.1:0-20466 GCA_905338405.1 Notodromas monacha | reverse complement strand
CTCAAGTAAGGCGGGTGAAGAGAAATACGGTGAAGTACAGTACAGAGTATTGGGGAGTGCATTATGATGGGGTTATCGAGAGAGTACAGCATAAGGGAGGGGAGGGAGGTACCAGCCACGTCACTACTGCTGCTGCTGCTGATGCCCCTTGCTGCTGGATGGCCACGGCGATGCAGGAGCACCTCAAACGAGTCATTGGCGCTCGTGCAGTGTGTTCGCGGGCGTCGCGGGGGCAGGATCAATTCCGTGTTAGTCAAGCAGTGCCATTATACGTGAATTCCATCGAAACGAGTACAGTATCAACGTGTGCCGATTTACATCAGTAGTTGTTCTATATTTGCGCGTGCCGAGATCCCCCTTCAGATGGGTTGATTTTTATTCCCTCGAGTTATTCTTTTACGACGTGCGCTGTTCGGATCGGGAATGAGAGTTCGTGATCCGTCCGTCCGTCGCGGGAATGAAAAGGTAATGCGTTATGTATTTTCACATCGCGGACAATTTTTATTGGAAAAAGAAAAGATAAAATTTTGTGACAAGATTTTGTCGTGGCTCTTCCACATCGCTCGTCAGCTCAAGAGGTTAACGCCCGCGAAAGCAGAAGAACCACGCGGTTTTATTTTGAACGGTGGCGATAAAAGAGCAGCTAAAAGAAAACTACTACTGATTTACCTTGGGTTCCAACTTGTTTGATCGATTTTCCTGAATATTTTTAGGGGAAAACGTAAGAGATTTTGCGCTGTGAAAATTAATCTATTTTTGACGGCCGGATTAAATGCATATATTCGAATATAAATTTCTTTAACGTGCATTGAAGGTAGAAGGGCGAGACTGTAACTCGTATAGAAAATGAAGAAGGAATCCCAATTTTTTAAAGACAAATATTCTGGCAAGGAAAAGTTAGGATTCAAGTAAAAAAAAAATGAAAAAAGAAAAACCGAACTTCCAAGATTTTCTTCCGAATATGTAAGAGGTTTCATTTTCAGGGTGAATTGTAATGGGACACCTTGCAAAGCTTGGTCCGATTTCTAAGATTGAAATTTTCAAAATTCTGTTACGTATTTACTCAAGTACCACGCGCACTTTTTTTCCGAAATGAGCAAGAAAATAAAGAGAAGATCAGAATACGTGGTATGACAGTTGGAAAGTTTTATGCCCCTGCATACTCTTTTCAAAGGCAATTTTTAAACCAATTTCTACAGACAATCAAAAAATTAGAATACTGAAAAATTTACAGTCAATTCGACTACAATTCACGTCAGATCGTAAACTGGGATGCATTTGATATTCGAAATATTTAAATTTCCATGCTCAAAAAATTGAGTACGCATCTCATTGAGAGTGCGTGTTACGTACGGTACAGTATTATGCCGTAGATGCAAATAAGTTGAAGTACACTCTACACCTGGCCTTAATTACTCGACAGTTTTGACTGAAGGATTTAATTCTTGCAGAACTAGTAGTCCTCTATATTCTATAATCGCTTCATTCGCTCTTAGTCTAAATTGTAATCTAAAGTTATATCTTGAATTCTTCAAATGTCCAGTAAAACAGAAGTTGTCAACCGAAGCCAAAAACTTGTTGACATCGTACGATACCATAGATAGGCCATCACAGAAAGTACCAACGGAAGTTTATTCGATAACTTTTCAAGACATACTGTACTAGGAGGGAATTTTCCTACGTCACGAAAATAATTTTGGATTTTTTTATTTTGAGCGCGTCTCTCTTTCTTTTTCATTCTATTCATTTTTGCAACCACACGAAATATGCGAACAATGGTCCGTAAGATGAGATCATCTCTCGCCAAACAGAGAAACCTGTGCTGGGTTGGGTTAGAATACAGTTGCGCCGCTTATATAATTCCCAGTTCACACAAAGTACTTATTTCGATGCATAATGTGGGATTTTTTTTCACCCCGCTGAAACGTTCGTGATCTCATCATAGAAAAAAGGAAGTGGCTCTTAAACACGAAAGCCAGTAGGCATATACTGTATATATATATATGTACTGTATAGGAAAGACGTCAACTGCATGGTTTCTTAGCCTTCGACCCGTCGAGTGTTGACACGGTGCTGAGCAAAGATCGTCCCGCTCGGGAATAGAGGTGCCCTTGTCAACGAACGGTTCAAACCGGGCAAGAATAAAAGCGGCGGACGCGGTTTCTGTTTTCTTTCCCCCGACCTTTTCTCGGTTCTCCCTCTCCGTGATTTTCTGCCACATACATGTTGGCGAAACATGAATCAGCTGCACCGGGAAGGAAATGACGACAAACTTGTGCAAGTGCAGCTAGAACAGTTGATCATTCCGTTGGCGTTTGACGTAGAAATTCCATTGCAACAAATTCTCCTCCTAAGAAATTTCTTGTTACTTCGTCACCCATCAGTTTTCCAATAGGTTGTGACAGTGTTGTGAAAAGTGCATTATAAAAAACTTGCTTTCCTCTGTTTAATATCTCAGTAAACACATTTTTGCTTTTATTATGTGTGATGTGCGTTACAAACATTTTTTTAATAATTGGCACAGTATGGGAAACTCTACTTGTGCGTAATTTTAAAAGTCTTCGAAAAATATAAAAATGCAAATATTTTTCTTCAGGGAATTTAGCGTAACAGGACATGTCAGTTGAATCTCTGATCAATACTTTTCTCTCGTCATTTTGTAATGCAGGAATGGTTCATTTTCGAGAACAAAAAATTTTTGTGGGGATACTACTGCAGCTCGAACATAAAGTTGTTCATGAATAAATGCCCTTCTCACAGATTGTATTTTCTGTTCATAATTCAGTAAGATCAGTGTTTTTTTCTCCTGAAACTTGAGAAAGGCAAGGTGTGGAGTAAGATGCTGCAGATCTGCGATTGTGTTTTACATTCTAAATTTTTTTGCTGGTTTCCCTTATAAAAGTTGTATCTGATATCAATTCTTCACATATCTGTTGTGGAAGCACTCTAAAGCATTCATTACCCGTTTCCCATAAAAATTTATCTTCTACATGCTGGTCAAAAATCCAAGAATCTTCACGTAACCATTTTTCGACGTGGCCATTATTTTATGAGGTCCGTGGGAGTTCATTGTGATGAGATTTTTCTGAAAATCGAATGAATTCCGCAGCCGGCGTAGGAACAAATCAGTGAATCACTTTCAGAGTGTTTCTGATGGCAGGTCTTATTCCTTTCTTGAATGATGTCTGACTCAGGAAACGGAGTGAAACCCTGCTCGAGCGATTTCCCTGCGATCCTATTACCTGCCCGTATAATGTCTAAAAAAAAAGAGTAATACGAACATGTTTTAAGGGAATTGCAGCTATTGAACGCATATCTCAAGAACGTTGTGGTTCATTCTTCTGTCAAGAGTTAAGGCAGTTGACTGAATACCGTAGTTTGCATGCAGAGTTGCAGAATACAGTACTTCGAATGCTGTATTCTTTGGCAACTCCAAACGCTTCGGAAACGAAAACTCGCCACTTCATTGTTGACATGCAACGCTGAATTTGATTGAGCATTATTCCTTCAAACTGAAGTATTGTACCTAGTCGTCAACTCACACCCGGGTATGATGATTAGAATTCCGGAAAAGTTCTACTCCGTATTTCGGCTGTGCTACTTTGGTGGAATGGCTCAAGGTATACAGAATTCATATCCGATTATGGGGTACAAATAAAAAGGTTTGCTGTCGAAATTACTGCTTATCAGAGTAGCGAGCAGGTCCATCAAGGAGGAATTGCACTGTAACGAAGGAGATTACTCCGATCGATGGGATTATGGAGAGATCGGAGCAGAGGCTTAAAATTCCCGCTTCCAAAAAGCCACCAATGTTACACTGCACTATATAATGACCTGTATAAATATGTTTTGCCAATTATATACCATCCTTTCAAAGCACTTTTTTGCAAGATGTAAAGGTGGGGTCTTTTGCGTCATTGGCACGATAAAGAAGTGAACAAGCCAGCATGACCTCACTCTCAATTAGTCATGCATGATGACGTGTTCTTTGTGGTTATGGATGGTGCGAACCGGATATTTTTGGCTCTTTTTTCATGCCCTTTCCGACGGCGACGGAAATTCTGCCTAAATCATTCTCCATGTCGTGCAACGACGCTATTTTTCGAAAGACAAGACTTAATTTATGCGCTCGGGTCCAGCGAAGGTCGTTGAAATTTCACCAAGACGTTTATAGGCGTCGTGTGTGTTTTTTTCTTTTACGAATTTCAGCTCTGTTCTAGTTAGCGTCTATTTCAATTTCTTATTGAACAGCGTCTATTTCAATTTCTTATTGAACATGGAATGCATGAATGAAGGAGAAACCGGTCGATAAATATGCAACGTGGAAATTTCCGGGAACGATAACGCGAAACGGAGGCTTGCCCCAGATTCCTTGAAATCAGTATTACTGCCTTGCACAGAATGGGTATTCCGAGAATCTGCCTCGGTATGCAGTACAATATTCAAATTGTCATGAACTCCGAGTATTTTATGTAAACATTAAGGGGCGAAGCGGCACTTGTATATTTGATTCGTGCTGGCGGAAGTGGTTCGTTTATACGCTGTTCGCGAGTTTGTGATGCACTCCGCAATGAAGTACGTAAAGCATATTTTGCTTATTGTACAGTTTTACCTTTTCAAGTCAAACTTCAAGGCAAACAAAATTCGAGTTCGGGAAACAAGCATTCTCTTGTTAAAGAGAATAAAAAAAACGTTGCAGGACATTTTAATTCAAATACTATGGGCCTTGAATTATTTTTTGAATGAGTTCACAGGATGCTGAACTTGGATTTAGGGGTTGATTTGCCCAATTTGTCTTTCACATCCTTAAAAAATTCAATAAGGTGCGTTTTCATTGCTTCTTTCTTTGCAGTGCCAGTAAAATAATCGCAGAAAAGCCTTCAAAAACTTGAGTTATGGAGGTTCGAGGTGGGATGCCAAAAAGTTAGAAAGGTTTTCAGTGCATTGATTCCAGTAAGGGAAATCAGAAAGGAACTCGAGAAATTATTTGACATTGGAAAGTATTAAACTTTTGGAGGTTTCAGTTATCATGCAGACTTATCGCCATTCAACTGATGGACTAACAGATGGACAATCACTCCGCTTTTCAGCATTCACAATGTTTCCCACATCCCATCATCCAAACCCCCACCCACATCCATTCACATACATTCCATCATATCAGAAAGAGAAATAAGTTAAATTCGTGCATGGAAGGAAGAAAAAAATACATCACAGTGCACACAAATGAAATAAATGCATACAATTTCCTTCCTGTGAGACGACAAAATGGTAATATCTGTAATAATAATCACAGCACAATGCAATTATTGAACACAAATTATAGCACAAGCTGTTCAGCCTGCTCCCAGATAAGTTTTAGTTGATTGAAGGAACAAGAGAGAACCTTTGAAGATGAATTGTATAAAGCTAACAGTTTATCTTGGTCCTCTAAAATTCGGGAAGGAACCTTTTTTTTAAAATGAAATTTTAAGAATCCTGAGTCATTTTGAAGCTCACTTCTACATTCAACTGTACAGTATTAATAAAAAATAAAAGAAGGGGAAAGAATAGGAAGCGGAAGGGAATTTGAAAGAGATCAACGTTTTCGTCGAAGATGAGAAGGAAGCTCTATTGCCCTTTTTTAGCATCGAAACCGCCTCCTTGTTTATTTTTATTTTTTTTCGAGGCATGAAAGCATAATTCAATGGACTGCTCGAGTGCATGTCATGAAAGAAACACGTTGGTGTGCCGAGGTGGTCGCGTGATCAGGAAGCTTCCCAATCCCGGAACCAATGGGTTCATGCAATATATACACAACACGGAATGGGAGATACTTGCCGAAGAAATACGTGTTGTTTCGCTTCCGTCTCGTCGGTTGCAGTACCGTACAGTACAGTACAGTATTGTATTCTCATATCCGGGGTAACTCGCATTTCCGGAGAACATCAAGAGGCATACTGTGCTGTAGCCTGTACCTGCTTCTGGGGTCACGCGATTTCATTATCGCCTGCAGCATTTATGCACCCATCGCACACGAACCATCTCTGGCTCGTGTATGCCGTCGCGTGATTATATCGTGTTCAGTCAAACTTAATTGCACAGCCAAATTAATATGAAATGCTGGACATCATTTTTTCAGGGATAAGGTGCAATGCATCGCTGCTTTAGATCCTGACTAATCCCAAGTCGAAACAAATATATGCCGCAAGAGTTTTCACCACAGATGCAGTATCCTGATGAAAAATCGGTTCATTTATGTTCATTTTATTTTTTATCGGACACACGAATAAATTCCGTCATTCAGGTCCATTCCAGCCTTTTCAAGTGTTGGGTATGTTGCGGCAGTACAACATTGAGCTTTTTTCCTGGTTTTTCCCGAAGTACGCAGTTTATCGTGTTTTTTTTCCTACGTGCTTTGTTTAAATTTGGATTAGATGCCGAAGCTCCTATTCAACAGTCATTCGGAATGAGTTTGAACTTTTAAAAATACTGTAACTTCTCAACACACCGGCCGAGAGGAAAAAAAAGTCACGTTTAGGACNAAGGCCCTGACACACAGACGATTTAACTTAATGACACCCAAAGTATTTAAAAATTTATCTTGACATCCAGAAAATGAGACAATGTCTCAGAATACAGACACTTCCAAAATTTCTAGAAATGGAAAACTTGTTTTCAAGACTTTGATTCATCATGGACAAATTGAGCTATTTAAAGTCACAAAAATTGAAAATATGGTAACTTTCATTGAAAAGTATTCTAATTCATCATCAAAAACATGCCAATTCTCTGCTTACTTATTTTTAAAAATTTAAACTAGTTTTTTTTTTTTTTGCTTCTTGAGCTCTGTATTCCAGCTGATTCCAACAGACGCAATTCCGAGTTGTTTTTCTGTTTCACATATACTTTCTGTGTTTCAAAGTTTAGAAAAAATCATGTCCTATTTTTCGGAGGACTTTTTTTTAAATTTTTGGTGGACAGGGGAACCAATTGGAATTTTCCTTTTGTTGAAACCCATGGGGAAATGTGATTTTGAAAAATCAGACGCTCCGGCTTATTCAGTTCATTCAAAGTTTCACTGGATAATACTGTAAATTATTTAACATCTACGGATGTGATAGAAATCTGACTCCAAGTTGGCATGATGCTGACACTGGCAAATGATGACACGGCGTGAACCTGGCGATGAGTAAGCCGTGCCATGTTTTATTGCTAAGGACGCCATTTACCAGTCTTGGATATACTGTACAAGTGTACAGTGATCAAAGGGAGGGTGTGCATCCTTGACGCAAATCCTGCCTCCTGTACTCCATTCATAGTTATATACTGTACTCAGTCTAAAGAAGCTCGAGAATTCCTGTCCAAGAAAACTTCAGCCTGAATCCTTTTGACAAAAATGCATGGTAAATGAAGCGAGACACCGTTTGATGCCTGACCTAGTATAAAGAGCTCACTTGAGTGGGATCAAAGGCTTTTGTGTGGCTCTTTCTCACTCATACGGACGCTTCACTGCCAAATGTATATACACGGGTATATAGAAGAGAAGGGGTTGGTAATGCGGAAGATCCCCGAGGAAACAGCATGATCCGTTTCGCAGAGCAAAGTACACAGTACTTGAGGAACTTTTAGCTTTCCTTATAGCAGCCAACCAGCAGCGAAATATCAACAAAATATATGCTCTCAATTTGCAAAAAACAAAAAACAAACATGGAAGAAATAAATCTTTCTGCTCATTCCTTTGCGAAATATATGAAGTTTGTGCAAGAGAGGATTTTGTTTAGCATATTGAGTACGCGTAAGAATTGCATTTACGCATTTGGCACATCCACCGAACCTTTTCTATGCATGGATGTAAGCCTTACTTGCGAATGTATAAATACTGCACTACGTGACCTCACGGAAGAAACAGGTTATTTCATTGCATTCAAACTGGAATATTTATTCGCAAATGCCGAATGAATGAAGGAATCATGTGCAGTACTGTATATGAAACCCTTGAGGTGCTGCTTATATCCAGTTGTATGTAATCACCATATACGCTCATTTACATTTCTGACGAAGACGCCGGTGATAAGTTCGTCTCATTATTACTACACCGACATATGCATCTCAAGTCTGGGGTTCTGCAATGTCCATCAATGGGCTTTTAACTATACGGTCTCGGCATCAGGATGGTTTTCAAAATGTGTTAAAATGACCCGTGAAAATCGAATTGTTTTTGTTTATTCATGAAGTAATGCTTTTTGATGGGGCCAACGAAATGAAAAATGCAGACAATTTTACTTCATGTTTCCAAATTATAGTGCATTTTCCAGTTGGAGGATCTTTGTTTGATCTGGAATAACATTCACCGACATTTTTCTCGTTCGCCTGTCATTCTGAAGCTCTGATAAACGCTTGTGAGTGATTATCAGACACTGTTTTGAGAGAGCTGAATGATATTTGTATGTTTTTCGCTCGATTTTTTTCTTTCAAGTATGCAGTATTTTAAAAACCCTCGTCATTCTCTCTCTATCTTTACTCAAAAAGTACTATATAATAATACACAATGTAGCAGTACTTGTGCTCCTTTCCGGTTAATTATGGAATTGTGATTGACTGGCTTTTCCAACTCTCTCAGGCTTGAAACATGTATAGGAATCGAATGAATACAGTTCTTGAGATGCGAAAGATTTCCATCTTATGGTCTCGGAGATATTCGGGATGCGACTTTTGAAACTGACAAACCCTGTGTCTTATTAGGTCATCGTGCTTTGTACGTTGAGCCAGAAATAAAATGAAGGTACAGTAAAGTACAGTGTATATCCCCAGCATGAACCCACCTTATTCGACCCATCATGTGACGTTAGAGTCCAACCACGTCCGTCGTCCGGGTCAGAATGAACCCCTGATGCTCGTCCGCAGTCAATGTTTATGGGTCGGTCGTGCAACCCGGTTTTTTTTCTTCCCCTGACCTGACCTGAGCTGGTTCCCATAATGTGCAGCCTGATGGGGATGCTTTCCTGGATGACTTTGCCAGGGCTTCCGGCTTTCGCTCTCAACTACACAGAACACAGTTTCTCTTCGCGTATTCCCCTCAAACCCACACCTGGGTCTTACTCGGGATGAGCTTCCCCCTATTCGTGCTGCTCTGATATTTCGGTTTCTTCTCTGCGAGGTGGCTCATATACTAGTATATGCATCCATCGTTTCTTATTTTTTTTCATACGGCGATGTTAGTTAACGTGCGTATGCATACGTAAAAAGGGGTATTATGCAGTGTATAGGGAGATGAGGAGAACTGATCTCTCATTCCGTAAGAAGCACGGACATGGATTTCATCCCATGAAATCCCTGCTTTCGTGTCTTGTGTAACGCGGAAGCTTACGTTTCTACGAGGAACGAGCTTTGTACAGCAGTAATGCTAGAAAAGCCAAGGAGACCAGATGAGATGATCATCACTCAGGATTCAGGAAAGAAAAGAAAGAACGTGATTTGTAATTTCACCATGTTCATCAGTTGCACCTCGATATCAATTCGAGCCCCCATACGTTGAATGCATTTCATAAAGTTTTATTTTTTCAAGTATACCTGCCGCCTGAATTCCCTTAGAACCCGTGCATTAAAAACCTCCTGGACCTCAAGTCTTTCCTCCTCAACCTCAATAATAACTTGATGTTTTGACAGCATTTTTGCGTTTATTTTATTGGCAGAGAAAAAAGAAAAGCAATGCGAATGTAGCGATGTATTTTGAAGGCCACTGAAAGACTAATTGGGCAAAATAACCTGTGCCTCATCCAACTTTAGCATCCTGTCAACTCTATCAAGAATCAATTCAAGGCCCAGAGAAACGAAAATTAAAATTTCCCATGATTCTCCTTTCTTTCCAGCAACCAAAATAGTACTCGTTTTCCTCAACTGCAGTCGTACCTCGCCTACCTTGATTGTTTGTATTCGGTTCTTGAATTTTCAGTTCGGGAGGTTTGCCTGTTTATATAAAGCTTGTATCAAACACGTAACCTCAGGACCGATTTTGCATCTTTTTAAGCCGGACTGGATTTCAAGGAGGAATTGAGTAAATATTATTCGAGGTCAAAAACTTCGATTAAAGTTTCTCTCTGCGTATTTATGGATAATTCATACGTTCTTGCGCATATTGACAACAAGACACCCGAGATGGAAAATCCCAGATTTTCCAGGCCAATTAAATGCTTTCAAACTGCATTCGGTATATTCTTGAGCAGAGGCAATTTTCCAGGAGGCTGGAGAGCTGAGCAGGAGATTTAATGACGAGATCAGGACTTTGAATAAGAAAAGCCGATCAACATTAGTTTTTATCCGTCTGAATTAACTTGAGACCTTCCCATGAATCTTACATTGCCACAACAGTGAATAGCGTACTCGGAAAAATCCCGCTTTTCATCAAAGCTTATTCTTTATCGAGTTGAATGACCGAGGAGAACTAGTTCTGCATTCGAGGGAGAGATTATGGGTCTGCATCATGACACATTGCCCGACGCATAAATTTGACATACAACTTCGAGAGTTACGTTTTCTGGTAGCAGCAATCGTTGATGGAAGAATCCTAACCTAAATCTATCTTGTTCAGCTATATTGACTGTCTTGAGCTGAAATTCAGAGCTAGAATTTTCTCAAGGGAAGGATTATATAAAATTCTCTGAGAGAGTTGAATGTCTCTCGGATTATCTTTTGTTTTTCGTTCGTTCCGTCCTGTTTTATTATTATTTTTTTCAAAACGGAAAACACTCTTCTCGCTGCACTCGGATATTACAATAAACAAACTTCAGAGGGAAAAGGGAAGAAGTTCCGCGGAATGTCTGCGTCCCTTTTGCCTGTCAGGCGGAGATTAGCTGTGTTATATACATCCATAAAACGACAAAAATGAGCATTAAATGTCTTGTTGCATGCGTAATGAAACTGTGGAAACGTCATTATCGGATGAGATAGAGGCTAAATTTTCTCCGAAATACTTAAAACCCGGTGCGCAGGAAGCCTCAGAGATGAACTTGCCACGAATTTCCCAGGATCTCTACTTTAAATATGGAAAGCGTCATACAGTAATTAACGGCAATCTGCTTCTACTACTTTTGGCCCACTATAATTACACTCACCGAACTGGTGAAAGTCCATCTTGTTATGAGAAGAATAATATATAATTATCCAAATTGGTGTTCTGCTTAAATATAATTGAGTAAATTGAATAAAAGTGGTAACGTGAAGATACATTGCAGCTCATTCCCTGTTGATGTGCCAGGACTTGACATTGTGACACCGACATACGGACGACTGAATTTATCGCAGACACTCGAAACCAAAAAAAAAAGCGCCCCGACATCCTGAGAATGCTTCGAAAATAGTCGAGATATATACACACACTTTTCGAATTTCTAAACAAAAATTGAACAACTATTTTTTTAAATGTTCAAACTTCATGAAAAAATCGAGCTAACTATATTTTAAGAATAAAGTAAATTCAATCAAAATGTTCTCTGATTTTTAAAAGCAATCTGGCTAATTTTCTGTTCATTTTTTAGAAGTAATTTTCCTTGTGTTTGCACAACATAGCTAGACTTATTTTACTTTGCTTCTTGAGCTTTATCAGATGCCATACAATCATATTATTTGTGATTTTGCTCTGCTCATTTATATCTGTACCTCAAAAGTGAGAAAAAAACAATTTGATTCAATTTTTGGGGAAATTTATTCTAAATTATCTATAATGGACAAGAGGACCAAGTGAATTTTTTCCCATCAACGTCTCTGCGAGAACATGCTTTAATGGATGGATGACACATAGGGACAAGATGTAGTAAGCAGCAATGATGTCTGCATCTCGGGGCCCCGATACTGTATAGTACTTGTGTTCAGTATCCTGATTCCCGACCCACCGGATCCATCAGTGAACTTTGCAAAATAGATGCAATGCAATATAACTGTACACTGCCGTACCTGATGTCATGTAAAAAATGAAGTTTGGGGCAGGGGTTCGTTGATCGATCGTATGTGTCGAGTACAGCAGTGCCGGTACGTGGCACAGGAACACCTTCTGGCACCTGCCTCGTGACAACTTTCCAAAATTCCCTCTCTCTCTTTCCGTCTGTGTCTAATGTTCCATCATGAGTTTCCCCAGCACCCTCGAGCAAAGCACCTTTGGCCATCAGCAGCATCGTCGTGTTGTTCCGTCCTCGCGGCGAGAAAATCCGTATCGACCCGCAAAAGCCCGACTTGGCTCCTGCTGCTGCTGCTGCTTGCTCTTTTTTTTTTTTTTTTTTTGCCAATGCTGCCGCTGCCTTATTTTTTGTCCGCTGGAATAACTGGTCACGTTTCTCGGAACTTTGTGTGGGAAATAGTTTGCCAACACCTGAGCATTTTCTTGGGGGAAAATATTGAGAATTTCGGACTTTTGTCGTGGAGAGAAAAAAAAGCGCTTACTGTGGAGAACATCGCCGCGTAAAATAATCTTCTAAACCTGCTGAACTTTCCAAAGTGGGCAAAGAGGCTAGATTGACATAATATATTGACGTTTTTGAAGAGGATCTGCCGCTTCAACGACAAAAAATTGTCAAACATGCTTCTTCGTGAATAAGGAACATGGTTTCATTTTTATTATATATCATAATTTAGGCTGAATAATAAAAATTACATTCACAAGACGACTGAATCGCAACGACTACGAAATCTTAATTTCTGCTTTTTCATTTTCAAAGGTGGTGAGCGAATGCTACAGTACAATGCAGTACAGCAATCTACTTTTTTCTCAGCATCAGAAATGTTAGAAATGTTTTCAATAAAAAAAAACACACTGTACATCACAAAAAAAATTACTTTCGGCTCACATTTTCGCATCCGCTTTTGAAATCATTTCAGCTTGGGAATGATTTTACCCTCGGAATCATGTCATTCTCGGATGAGTGGATAAATTTCAATTTTGTCACTCAAAATTTCTTTGCAGTAGCAAGAAGGCTGATCGACGAATAAGAGGCAGTTTTGAACGTTTATTTCATTTTCTCCTTGGAGAGGGATTTCTTTGTACTGCGGCAGAACTTCTGTGTCTTTTTTAGCTATAATTTTGTTCCAAAAACGAATGCATTAATTGTCCGTTCATGAGAATGCCAGGCGCTGTTCAAATATAGAAGCTCGAATATCCCGCCCTCTAAGTCTATAATACTGCAATGAAAATTTTCACACTCCCACGAAGCTATTCAAATACGATTGAAGGTGTATTCCGTGTGTCCATTGGGATTAAGTCATCATCGTTGATCCACCAGAGATCTTGTCGCAAGTGATGTGGGATCAGTTCGTTCGCCGGTCATTGCCCGCACGTGGAATACTCGTCATTTGCTGAGCAACCAGCGATGGAGTTCGAGTGGACTCCATATACTAGCTCTTGTTCAAGTAGATTCGACCTAATGGGCAGAATTGGCACACGTCAGCCTACACGCTCTGACCAGGAAGTTGCTGGAGAGCCATCTCTTCTTCTCTGTGTCGTCTGTTGTTGGGGTGGCAACCGGTCACTGCTTAAATATCAGCAGCACCCACCCACCGCGCACGTGGGCAATAACACCATGACAAACAATGATGGGTCACTCGATGGCCGTTGCAGAGTTAATACTGTGCTGTAGTCGAAGGGGTTTATCTCCAACCACGTGCTGAAATTGAAAATGAATTTCCCGTCTCGTTGGAACTATTCCTAACTCGTCCTATTAATTGATTATAAAGTCCGATTCAGAGTGCGAACAAGCATGCAGTAATTGGAGCTTGCACCTTATTATTGTCCCCATATTTCGAATGGTCTGTAAGTTGCATGATTTGGATCAGGTTTTCTCATAGACTTCCAAAAGGAAACATATTTGATCGGTTCTCGTGTTTATAAAATATTACGAATAAAGTCCCCGACATATTGGGTGAAATTATTTTTCTCGACTTTGAGGTACAGAGAATAATTTAGCAGGAAAAAACCACACAGCATCAGATGTTTTGGCGTCATAAAGCGAGGTCAAGAATCAGAGACAAATAACAAGTCTAGCTCTACTATATAGGTACACACGGCATGAAAGAAACTCTGAAAAACAGATTAAGCTTTTTCGACAATGAATTGGAATAGTTTCTTGATGAGATTAGCTTTCGAGTTTCATGAACATAAGAAGCTGAATCTGTCAAATGAACATTAAAATTGAGACGAATGCTTTTTTTCAGTGTTTTTAAAAATTTTGGAAAAGTGTCTGATGTGTCTGATCTAAACCCTTTCCTTATGTTTTGGAAGATTCTTTCAAAATTGCAAGTGTTTTAAAGTCGAATTGTCCGTACGTCGGGATCACGCGGATTTTTTTTTTTATTTTTTTTTGCAAACTATCGGACTGAATGACTGTCGAATGAACCTTTGGGAATCCCGGTACATATCTTGTACCAGACAATGCTTGTCGACCAATTGAGCATTCAGCAATTCGGGGAATATTCAGGAAATATGCTTGTGTTGCATATATTCGGTGTAGATTGAATCATATTCATTTCATTCCAAAGAAGATGAGCTGGTTTTATTTTTGCTGATGGGTTTGAGAAAATTACTTTCAGGAATCACGCGTTGAAGGAAAGGTTAGGAAAGAGCCTCGGATTTTTTTAAGGAAAGACATCTGTTTGTACGACACGTGTCACTTCAATTTTCTGAGTACAAGAAAAATCAGTGTGGATATTACAATAAAATTCCTTGCAACAGAACACCTACAAGTCTGAGATGAGCATTACCTGAGTCCAGTGAGACTTTGACAAAAAATCATTGAAATTTTTTCTTTATGTGCGGAGAAGTGCTTCTGTCTGAAAGTATGATTTTGTTTACCTCTGCTGTACTCGCATCAATCATTCGGGTGATTGTATTTTGCTCCGATTTCAGCAATTTCCGCTGGTCAGGGTCCTTCTTTCGTTGATTTAGTCTTCGGCTCGATTAGGTCATCTGAATGAACAGGGGATCTCTCAACGAAAAATCAGAACGCAATTCTGACCCGGGTTGAAGCCTATGCATGCGTTACTGAAGCACTCAATTCCCAAGGGGGAAATTGGAGCACACTGGGGATGTTCCTGTCTATATTTCTACACAATGACCCTGCTGTGCACCTGAAGTGTGCCAAAGTTTTTCTGTTGCACAATGTATATCCCTAATGTGCACCAATTGTGTTTTCACACCGGGGTTACTCAGGGTCACATTTGTAACAAATAAGTTACACCAAGGTTACAGTTGGTGCATTTTTGTGATACTCCTGTTATGTCACATTTGTGCACCAAAGGTAGCCCTGGAATGGTAGCAAAATTGCATCTACAGATGTGCATGCTTGTAACCCCAGAATAGTCCATGTACACCAGTTGTGACCCCAGTGTGCACCAGTTGTGGGGTCACACAAAGAATAGCTCCCCACTCGGGTTGTTACATACAATAAAATCTTGTCACAGCAAAGCCATTGGGACAAGGGCTACTTTGGCCATGTAGATTTCTTTATGTAGGAACTCTTTCAACATTGTGGCTGTATTGAGCAGTGACCCAGATCAAGACTTTGTTTTAATCTAATATTCGGCAATAAAACGAGATTCTACCCTACCTATAGAAAGCGGGAAAGTAAATCATCCTACTCCAAGTACTGTACTGTAGTTCATTTCACATCAGGTAGATGTTGACGAATTTTCGTCGAATTCTCCGGGCTGAGACAGAATTTCCTGGTGATGAAGGAATGTTCCTGTCAGTCGCTCTGCTGGATGAATCCTCGTAAGAGAATAATATTCCCGAAGCACAGCAGACGTCAGGTATGAGTCGTATGACTCGTGCATTATTACTCACTCTTTGTGCAGCATCAGGAGATGACCTTGGGAACAGAATTCCTCCGGGAATTCCGTTGCCCAAGCATGAAGTATACATGGACAAACTTTCGGGTTCCCAACATGCATCAGTGAGCGGATGCGATGGGAAAGAAGGAGGTCCGCTTTAGGATTGCTGGAAAGTTTTTGCGCTGATGAAATCCCGAGATTCCCCGCCACTCACCCACCGCCGCAAGAACTGCATGGTGCTTTCGGCTAGGAGAAAAACTTTGTTGAATATTTCATGAACGACGAGCGAGTCTCGGCTTGTCACCGGCTAACCGGGTTACACTTTTGAAACGTCCTTCAACCTCGGGTTTTGCGAAAACTTCCCTCGAATCGGCGTTTGCCGTCTAACGTCAGCGAGACATACTGTGCAGTGTGGTATCCATCCTGTGCTGCGAACCGAACGACTGCGATCGAGATCGAGTCTCTGATTGAAGGCCATATAGGGATTCGGATGGATGAGAATTCATAGAAAATTAAAGTTTTATTAAATTCCGAGAATACTGTACAATCAAGTTGGCACTGGCAACATTTTTTAGCGTTAGTATCTCAATTGCCGTTTAATAGAAGATGGATGATTTGAAAATAAAAAATACCACCCTGCATCAAGAGATCATAGCCATGTCATGTATTATGACTTATGAGTTTCGGAAAAGGTATTTTCTGGAGGTGATTTTGTTTTTCATCTGGATTCTCTTCATCTGGCAGTAGTTTGCCTGCCACTAAAGAAATCGTAATTGTTTTCCTCTGTTGGGCAAACGTTTACAGAAATCAAGTAGCACAGTGGACTGATAGAAGTCAATTGCTGAGGATGCATATTATAATACATATTTTTTTACAACAAATACCAATATTACGAAAAATTTGAATTGTAAAATTCTTTTTCTGATGTCCTGGCGGAAAGCCCATAAATGGAGTACATTTTGCATAAATCTCATTAGAGCAAACTTCCCAATTCCAATGTCACCAACTTTTTTGTGGAATTTTGAACAGATTCTCCAGGTAAACCTTTTCTGACTAAGACAGTCACAATCTGAAATGTTGGTTCTCAAATACCGTATTTACTCTAGTACTGTACCATGCACCCCTGAGTAAGCTGCTCACCCCTGTTTTTTTGCAAGAAAATTGACCGAAAACCTATCCCCCCACGTAAGACGCACATCCCAGTTTTTGTTTTTGTTTTGCTGAGATTTAAGCATTTTTAATGTTTTGCGTCAATCCACTTTCCCCTGTTGACATCTTGTTTTTCCTGCTTTTTACTGTCTGCAGCTCCCTGAATAATAGGAATATCTTCTCCTTCCTTTACTTCCTGCTGCAACTTTTAACTGATTCCTAGAATTGCCATCTCTTCAACCATTATTTCCCCTGAACAACAAGACGTGGTCCCACACATTTCCTCTTGGATCTTTTTTATGTACATGTACTGTACTTGCATATGATGTGCAGGGTTTTCAAAAAGTTTTCCTTAGAAATTGTATCCCCAGGTACAAAGCACATTGTTGTCCTAATTCCGTAAGAATTTTATCTTAAGACACTCTTGATCTGGAGAAAACGTCTTCTCTACAGAGTCAATTAATCTAAAGAATGTAAACTCTCTAAGACAAACTTTCAACGAGAAGATTTAGTTCTTATGGCCGGGGTTCGTAAGTGAAAACACGACTTCTCAGTTTAGAGTGGATACGTATATTTCTGGTTTACCTCAGTCAACGCCAGACACACGAATGAATGTTAGTTCAATGCGCGCAAGTACCCTTTATAGATTCAACACGTTCCAGACGCGACTGCGCAAGCAGGATGCAACAACAGCAAAAGTAGGGCAGGTAAATGACCGCTGTCTAGACAACTGACCTCGTGCGCTTCGGAGCGACGAGTTGCTATGCAACACCGTTCCGTGATCTGCGTTTTAATGCGCAGAGTATTATTGCTCTAGTACAGGACATAAAGGCTTGGATCACAAACTCTCCCCAGACAAATTGAAAGAAAAGTTCCACCTTTTCAGAGCCAACCATAAGCGTTTCAAAAAGTGCTCATGCAAAAATAGCCAGATTCCAAGTGAAACCATGAGTATGATCGATGTTTTGAATGATGACACATCTGGGCATCGATTCCCATATGAGATGTCATTGCATCGAAAAAGTTTGAAATCACTCTGGGGCCCAATTGGAACTCACACAATTTGTGTGGCACCCATATGAGGATCTCAGATGCAGGAGTTCACTGGGTTCATCTGGGAACAGGAATGTGGCAAAAAGTCACACTCTGGGAAGAAACAGGTATCAATACTTGTTTCTTTCCTTCCTGAGACATTCCAAAAGGATTCAGGCCTCATTTGTGGCTCATTTCTGGTGGAGACTACATCCCAAGTAAGTCTCAGTGAAAGTTTCTGATGTTGCTAATTTTCTAATGTCCTGTTTTCGTTTCTTGGGTTTTTTGTTTTTTAGGCCATTTTCGTGATTTTTTGGGGCATTTAGAAGGCCCTTTCCGCGTTCGTTGCGCTCCGTCGTCGTATTTATCGAGCGCGTAAAAAGTCCGTGAATTCGCGGAAAAGTCCGACGGCGTTTGCCAGTGAAAGCTTTCGAGAGCCTTTTACCGCATTAGGGATCACAAAATAGCCAAAGACAACCCAATCATCATCCAAAAAACCAAAATATCAACAAAAATGGGACTTCTTCTGGCAGCGACATCTACACTCCTTTTGGTAAGTTTTGCACCAAAAAATAGTTGAAATATGGATTTAAAAACATTCAATATTTTTCTAGGTCCTCCTGGTGATTCTTCAAGATGGAGAGACTAGTTCCTGTGCTGAAGTGGGAGGCAGGCTTGCCTGTGAGGACATTTGTGAAGTCAGAAGGCCAGCCCTTCACAAGTTTCAAGTGGACTTTGTTGGTGACTCCTTGGACTTGGACTGCATCAGGTATAAGGGTTTGAAAGTGAGTTCTTCCTGAAAAAATAAAGAGATAAATATGTATCTGATCCTTTTTCTTGTGATTTTCAGGAAGTTAGGCTGTTCCATAGGACTTTCTGTTCAGGGAAGACTCTTGGCATGGAGGAAGTTGTAAGACCCTGGAGTCATTGCTTCTTCAAACATGCAAGTAAGTTGTAAAAATGCCACTATAGAGCCTAGTAATTCAACTTTTCCATTTTTCAGAAAAACAGAAAACAGTCAAGGAGGAGTCAAGGCCCATCCAGAAAACTTCATCATTCAAGCCTTCATCAACCACTCCAGTGACTTCATCTAAGATGCCAGCCAAGCAAAGGATCAACATCACAAAGCAACCTACAACAACACCTTGGGAGAAAGAGACTACTACCATCCAGGAGCAAGACATCAGTGCTTTTAATAAAAACGATGTGACTGTTGCTCCTGTCTGTGTTAATCTCCTTTGTAACCCTTATCAAGGACATCTCCTCCACCACAATCATCTCCTCCGGGAAGGGTCTTGTTGATACCCCTGAAATCGTCTGTAACGACTCTTTAGATTTTTAGATAGATACTCTCAATTAAACATTTCTGCTGGGTTCCCTGATGGTTCAATTATCCATGCAGAGTTTCCACAATGGCTACTGGAAGCTTTAGTTTGGATGATTGGAGTGTTGGGAGTTGGGTCTCCTTTTGCAGTATTAACAATCTGCTGTTGCAGAAGGATAAAAATGAAGGTGTGTAGTTTTTTGTGGTGGAAAGTTAGCCATGGTTCTAATGGGTTTCTCGGGTCTTTTGCTATTGCTGTGCTTTTTCTGTGCTGGGTTAAATTGTTAGAGGAAATCAGAGGCAGAGAATCAGATAGAAGAGGCGCCTCAATCAGTTCTGAATCCTCTATTTGAGGAATTGGAGATGACTGAGGCTCCTTCTCTTGCCACAGTTAGGCCTTTGATGTCCTCTTTCAGTGAGTGTTCGTCACCGCTTGCTTGTTTTGCTTTGGCTTGAACTTCTTTTGTCATCAGGTCCGATCCGAAGCCCTGTCCGGGGAAGAGTTGCTCGCCAGGTGGACTTGGCCTCTCCTTCGTGCTTGGGTGTTGGCGAAGATTCGTTCTAGCCACCCCACCTTCCGCCGCACTCAGCCTGGTTCTGGCCAGGTTGTCCGTAGTGGGAGCCTCTCCAGTTTGTATACTGTGGGAGAAGTTTAATCAGTTTTCGCGCGTATAGTTATTCGGCGCGACTAGAGAGTTGATGTTGTTAGGAGGACACGAATAAAGATATGTTGATCCTCCATCCTTTGATTTTTTCTTCTTTTTTGGTTTTCTTCTTTCCACAGCAGTTCTCTTCGTCCAGGTATCGGGATCCTCTTCAAAGGAGTAAGATGAACAAGTATAAATGGTCATACACAGCTAAAAGCATGAGAGCACAATTTAGCATAACCTAAAAGCACACAACACACCATACAATTCTACTTTCACATCCACACATCTAATAGAGCCTTCAAGACCTTCAAAAGGGTGGTCCTTGTGTCTTATTTGATTGCCATTAAACCTGTTGAAGCGCTGATCTGCAATCTTGGGTATTGAGGAGCTAAAGGAGCACTCCTGGAGGGTATCAATTCAATATTTGCACTTTCGATAATGTTGGCATTTCTCCTGTGTCTACGAATGATAACATACCGTATTTTTGCAAAACATAGATACATGATACTGATGAGTATA